>JAWNOM010000444.1:672500-702500 GCA_035045965.1 Drosophila aldrichi | reverse complement strand
GTAAGAATGAGCACAAAGTGAGGTTAGAGCAAAATAAAACTTTACTTGTGTAGAGGTTGAGGGACAATGTAAGGTTGACTTTTTAGTGGGGTACTAAAATAAACATTTCTGATTCCTTTATATATATGGAATTTTAATTAAATGAAAATTTAAGATTTAGATAAAAGTCTCTATGGATATGCCCTAGATATGAATACAGATCGAAAACCCCCCCAAGATCTATTAAGCTATTTTAGTACTCCACTAAAAAATTCTGATAGTTTATAATAGTTGACTTTGGTATATTTTTAAATTCATAATGACTCCCTTTTTTTACCAACTCTCAAAAGTTGTTTGTTTTTAAAATTGTTAACCCTTTATACCCCAAATAGAACAGATTATATCAATAATACCCTGTGAAAAATCTCTATTATTATATTACCCTTCAAACTGTTTGCTAAATGCCAAAATCTCTCTAAATAAAAAATTTGTAGAAACAAAAAAAATGTCCAAAAATAGGTTTTACAAAAAGGCATCTTTATTTATGCATTAACAGTTTGAGGGCGAATGTAGCTAGTAGGGATTAGGATTAGGACTAGGAGCGTGAGCAAAGGAGGTTACTCGAATGCAGCTACTCACCTTGGAGGAGCCCAATCGTGTCGGGTGCAATCGAGCAGGGTGCCCACATAGGTCTTGCCGCGCCACGTCACATTCACGACGAGCACGCCGCCCTCGGTCTCGTGCCACACGATGCCCTCGAGGGTGACCGAGGTGCCCGGCTCGCAGGGGCCGAGGCAGTCCGGCTCGGTGATGGTGCCCACCGAGGTGCCAATGCATATGTCGACCATGTCCTTGCTGTTGTCGCTATGCTTGGCACGTTTGGCAGGCGGCGATGAGCTCCCTTCATCAGCGCCACCACCGACACCGCCACCCCCACCGCCGCTGTTGCTGCTGCCGGCGGGCACCGAAATCGTGTGGTGCATGGTGGCTGAGATCATGCCGGGCGCCATTAGCTTGGCCTGTGCCAGGCTGGCCGCCTTGTTGTCCGCATTGCTGCCCGCGGCGGCTGCGGCATTTGCTCCGCCCGCCGCAGCTGCCCCACTCTGGCTGCCCGTGTAGTTGTTGCTGTTGTTGTTGCTGCTGCTGCTGTTACTGGCATTGCTGTTGCTGCCACCGCTGGATGATGCAGCCGCTGCGGCCAGCTGTGCGGCAATGTGTGAGGATATCTTAATGCTTGCATCCTTGCCCGGTGGCCCAGGCGCATTGGCAGCGCCAGCATTCAGGCCACTGCCGCTACCATTGCCCGCAGCAGACTGCGATGCATTGCTAGCCGCTGTTGTGGCAGCCAGCAGCGAGGCGGCCGCCGAGACCACAGCAGCCGGCGAGCCAACAGAGGGCGTAAATACGCCGGGCGGCACAGCCGTAGCTGTGGCATTGTTGCTGCCACTGTTGTTGCCCATGCTGCGGCGTATACAGGCATGATGCGCACACGGCAGTGCTGAGCTCGCTGCAACATCTCCGTTGCACTGGCAATTGTTGCTATTGCTGGTGCTGTTATTGTTGTTGTTGCTGCTGCTGCTATTGCTGTTGCTGTTGCTGGCGTTCTTTTCGGGCGTGTCTTTTTCACCAGCTGCCGATGCAGCTGACTTGTCTACGCTGAGGCGATTGGAATGTGCGTTCTTATCCTTTGTCTTCTCGCGCCTATGCCCAGAGCTCCCTCGCTTGTTGCCCTGCGGCGTTGACTGTGCGTTGTTGTTGCTGCTGCTGCTGCTACTGCTGTTGCTGCCGTGCGTATTATTTGGATTGGCATTGCTGTTGCTACTGCTGTTGTTATTATTGTTGCTGTTGTTGTTGCTGCTGCTACTGCTGCTGCTGCTGGAATTGTTGAGATGCTTTTTGCTGCTGCTGCCACTGCTGCTGCTGCTGCTCGAGCCGGAAGAGTTGCCCGAGTTGTTGTTGCTGCTGCTGCTGCTGCTAGAATTGTTGTTGAGGGAAGACGCATTGGCATTGCTGCTGTTGCTACTGCTGCTGCCGCCACCAGCACCGCTCCCGCCGCCGCCGCTACCACTGCTGCTGCTGGTGCTGCTGCTGCCCCCATCCTCCTGCTGGCTGCTGCTGTTCGAGCTGCTGTTGCCCAGCGCACCGTTCTGCTGCTGCTGTTGATCTGTGGCCTTGACTATTTCGTGCTTGGCCTCGGAACTTTTGGTGCCGGGCTTCGTGCGTTTGATCTTCATTTTGAGTCCTTTGTCGAGCGTTGCCTGATGATCAATGGACATTTTTGCGCTCGATTTACCGCTGCCGCTTTGCGAACCTTGGCCACCGACTGTGGCGCCACCAATTGTGTTGCTGCCTATGCTGCTGCTGTTGTTGTTCCCGCTGCTGCTATTGTTGCTGCTGCTGTTGCCGCTGCCGCTGTTGTTGTTGCTGTTGCTAGTGTTGCTGCCTGCCTGCGAGGACATACCGCCAGCGGAAAGTTTAGCTTGCTGCTGACCGCTGCCGCTGCCGCCGCCGCTACTGCTGCCGCTGCTGCTGCTGCTACTGCTGCCGCCTGCTGTAGTGGAAGACTGACTGACGCAGGAGGAGACCAAATTGCCGCCTTTGGAGAAGCCGGCAAATGTCGAGGAGGACAATGTGCTGCCGGTGCCTGCGTTGGCTGCGCTGTTGCTGCTGCTGTTGCTGTTTGTGTTGTTGATGTTGTTGTGGCTGCTGGTGTTGTTGTTTTTTGTTTGTTGATGATTGTTGTTATTGTTGTGATTGAGACCAGGGCTGTTTAGCTGTGCCACTAATGCTGATTTGTAGCCCTTGCTAGCTGTGCTATGATGATGATGATGATGGTGGTGATGGTGATGATGATGTTTGCCCGTGGAAGAGGACGATCCCTTGCTACTAGATAACACAGCTGAGCTGTTGGTGCTACTGCTGTTGTTGTTGTTGTTGCTGTTGCTAGTGATGCTACTAGCTGCTATTGCCGCCGCTGGCGTTGCGTTGGCGCTGCCGCTGCTGGCAATGGGCTGGCGTGTGAACTTAATTGTGGTTGGCGATGTGGCCGACAAATTGCTATGCAATGTGGTCTTGTGCGATTTATGAGCTGCCGCTGCCGCTGCTGCTGCTGCTGCTGCTGTTGATAATGAGGATGCTGCTGTTGTGCTGTTTGCTTGTTTAGCATTTAGCGTTGTCGTTGTTGTTGCTGCTACTGCTGCTGCTGCTGCTGGAGTTGTTGGTGTTGCAGTCGTTTGGTTGCCACCACCCGAATGCTCCGCCGACTTTTCAATGTCAGCGTCTAGATCGTCCAGCAGTTCTGGTATGCCGCCAATATTCCACTCGTCCTCGTACTCAAAGTTTGTATCCTTTGATTCACTTGAATTGGATGCGCTGCTGCTGCTGCTACTGGCCGACGCTGTTGAGTTGTTTGCTGTCGTTGTATTTCCAGCGTTTGCTTTGCTAGCGCCAATCAATTCTGGATACGGAGGGAAATCGAAGACGAACGAAAGGGAGAGTGAAATATATTAAAAATATTGAATTTTTTCAAACAAAATGTAATTCAACTCTACTAAATATCCAAAGTGTGCTTACCGCGTCGAGTTCTACTCTCTTTACTGTCTAAAAGAGCTCAGGAGTATGGAAGACTAATAATAACACTATGTATGCCTACTAGCTCTATCTCTCTCTTTCTCTCTTTAAGCTGCGTTCGATCGGCACTGGAAGTGATAGAGCCTGGAATAAAATTGTAGAGAGCGCAACGCCAGCTGTTTCTCGTCGTTCGTCATTCAAAAAGCACTCTAACACGTTTGCATAGCAAATCTCTAAACTGTACTCATAGCTAAAACTGCTAAATTGAGCATTTTTGCAATTCCAATCAAAAGTTATTCTATCAATACATCATCATAGCTCACGCTTTAATTTCGCTCTTTTTTCGTGCACACACAATTGATTTCCAGTTGCATTTTACACTAGGTATGCACACATATACACACATGCACGCATACACGCATACACATATATATATACATACATACATATGTATGTAATTGTGTGCTCTACTTACTCGTATGCTTCTTAATCGCACTGTTGCCTTGCAAATTATTCGTTGCTGTTGTTGCCTTCACTTTGTTATTGAAATTCAATGCTTGGTTTGTGGCTGCCGTTGTCGTTGCTGCTGCTCCTGTTGTTGCTGCTGCCGCTGTTGTTGTTGTTGCTGCTGCTGTAGTTGTAGCCGCTATTCCTGCTGCTATCGTTGTTGTTGCGTTTGCCGCACTTAAATTAGCTAACAATTTACTCTTAATATTGCTTTCCGTTGCTACGTTGCTGCTATTCAGGGCCACCTGCAAGAGACAAGACCACAAGAAAATAAAAATTAATATAATCCAAATATATGTACATACATATGTATGTATGTTATGTTTGTGTGTATGCGACAGAGTAGATTTAGAAATCTCAAAAAGTACATACAACGCACAAAAAAAATAAAACACAAATTAATGCGGAAGGGGAATATTTTGTGCTGCGTACTGCCTATGCCGTCGTTTTCTGCTTCTGCTTCTTCTTGTTCTTTTTCTTCATTACCGTTTCAAGCGATTTTTCCATTCCATAACAGGCGGCCAAATATGATCAAATCCAATTGCAAACGATTTGTTATACATTTAAATTGAACAAATTAAATATTTTTCAATAAATAATAATAAAGAAAACGCCGAAAATGCTTTGCGCGAGCGTTCTCCAGCGTCCTTTTTCGTATGGCAGCGCGGCGACGCAGATGAGACTGAACACAAAAAAAAAAAAAAGAGCTCAAAGAGCAACCACCGAAAACGGCACGCACGCAAGCACACAGACACAATACACACAAGAAAAACACACGCATACATTGACACAAAATTGAACGGGAGAGTAAGCGTGAGAGAGAGCGAACGAGCGAGAGCGGCAAGCGCATAAACAAAAACGCCACTTTAATGCAAGTGTTGGTAAACGACATTCAAAATATATAGTGCCTATGCGATTGCTGTTGTTGTTGTAGTTGTAGTTGTAGTTGCTTTTGTATGATTTACCCCAGTCCCATTCCATGCTCGTTCAATAATAAAGAAAGACAGCTTTAAGTAATTGCGATTATATTTTGCTCAAGCCAATAAATCAAACATCACCAATTTTAAGCTACCGCTGCGGCCATAAAAACAAACAACGAAAAAACCAGCTTGTCCAACACATACACACACACTCACGCATAGTAATATCTGTACGTTAGAAAGAGTACTTTGTAGTATTTCGTATTATTATTTTTTTATTTATTTGTTTTTTTTTTTTTTTTTTTTTTTGCTATCGTCATATTTTCACTTTATCTGGTAACTGTAAAGTCTAGTGGCCACTTGAGAGACCGCACCACTTGAGGACCAGGCCAAGCGAAACAGATGACAATAAAATAATTACGGCTCTTATCGCATTTAGTAGTAGTCGGGTTATTTGGGCGGGGTGGTTGGGATGTTGAGATGTTGGGTTCGCTACATGCCACTTACTTACCTTATTCGGGTGGTGGCTAGTGTTCGCCTCGTTACGTCTCATTGACTCCATGCAGACGCAAACGATCGGGCGGCCGCACTGTGCGGGCCCAAAGTACTGCCAATTGTGCCTAGGAACGTACTTTTTAGTGTGTTGCAGCCAGTGTTGCTGATCTTCTGCGTTTTGATGCTCTTATTCTTGTAGTAGCTATTGTTAATGTTGCACTGCTGCCGCACTGTTGCGTAGAGGGTGGAGACGCAGGGCCTCGGCCCTCGGGCCAAACTGTTCATTTTCAAAACTGCAATGATAGAAAAAACAAGCGAAAAATTAGTATTGAAGAGATTGAGTAAGAAACTGCACAAACACAAATACATCCACACACGCATACACACACACAATTAATATGTCGCCATAAATAAAATATGCAAAGTAAGAACAAAAATAAAGTGATGAAGAAAATAAAACAAAAATACATAAATAACAATTTTGTTGCCTTTCAAGTGTGGCGGCCTTTCGAGTTTCGCGATTAACGCTGCCGCCCTCTTATCGATCCCTCTGTCTCTCCCTCTCTTCGTCATGCTCTTCTCTCTGACGATCCCTCTCTCCCTCCCTCTCTCTCTCTCTCTCTCGCGCTCTTTCGTTGTCTTCCTCGGTATAGCTGCACTGTGGCAGTGATTTGCCGTAGGAACTGCACTTGGCAGACACCTTAACGACTTGGCAATTAAAACACTTTTCGCAATTTACTGATAACCCACTCAAGTGCTTGAAATATGATTTGGGTTAACATGTTGCCGTTGCCCGAGCACACACGGTAGCTGATTTCTGATAAGATAACGTGATAGCGCAGACAGAAAGCAGAGCCCAGCCAAATAACTATTTGAAACACAACAGAAATATGTAGACAAAAAAAAAAAAAAAAAATCAAAACAAAAAAGAAAACCGAATTATGCTCAAGCTTATCGAAATATTCAAACGGAAGACAGAGAGGGACAGCGAGAGGGAGAACCCATGTTAGCTAGGCAAAGAGAGTGAGTACGTTGGTTGTTGTTGCCATGACGTCATCGGTGAGAGGCGGCGCTCCGTAATTAAGTCGTTGTGTGTTGTCAACTTGTCACTTGAAACTGCTCACTCTCTTAGTGGCTGCTTATTAAGACGTACTTAAATATACACATTGACAACTAGGCACATGTATAGGTGGGTGCGTCGGTCTGCATGTTTATGTGTGTGTATGTGTCTGTGGGAGTGCAAGTGTGAGCGTGTGCAAGTTGTGAGCAGCTAATCGCTATTTAGTTCCCTCTTTGCGCGTCCACATAAGCCGCTTTGTCACACACTAAAAGCAGACACCACACGTGGATTATCGCTGTATGTGTGTGTGTGAGTATAAGCCTCTGTCTGTGTGTATAAGAGCGCATTGTGCTTTATGGTTATACTATCTATGACAGTTCCACAAATTGGGTCGCAACTTCCAACACTTTATGATCGTCATAACTCCCACGCTGTCTTCCATCAAATGGAATATATATGTATGTATGTATACACACACACACACGGGAAAGTCTGCGAATTATTTTGTTGCTGTTGTTGCTTTTTGCTTCTCTTTTATTTAAGCTCAGTCAAAAAAACGAGGCAAGCAATTAAATTTGCATGTGGTTAGCATTTTTTTACGATAATTAAGTAAAGCAAACACAAACATATTCACATGCTTGTGTGTATGTGATTTTTTTTCCAATGTGGGCCGCTATTTTGTTTGCCGTTTATTTGTTATTATTATTGTCGTTGCTGTTGTTGGCTTGTGTAATTCTGCCTTTTAATATGGATATTTAATTAATTGAGTTGTTGCTTTTTATTGCCATTATTAAAAAAGTGCCCACGCATATCAATAATTGGACAGACATCTGTGTGTGTGTTGTTGTTGTTGCTATTGTTGTGAGTGTTTCGCGATGGTTGTTAAGATTTAATAGACCTACGCCTGATGTGAACTTAATAGATATAATAATATCTACGTAGATATAATAATAATATTTGTACATGTACATATGTATTTCCTGCATTAGTTTTTAGCCACTTTCTCACTTAACTTTCTAGGGGTTTTTTTGATGAGGTAATTCTATGTATATTTAGGTACTCTGTTATCATTTGGTGGTATGTTAATTGTACGCAACAGTCACGTCATTTATACTTTTCTCTTCTTTTAATTTCGTCACCTGCATTATCACTTTTATAAATGTGTGCTGCAATCCTTGAAGCCTTTAATATTGATGCGCCCGTTGGGAAGCTGATTGCAATGCTCCGTGATTAACGTCACGTGCAGTGCGGGTGGTCGGCTGTGTGGCATGCAGCATGTGGCATGTGGCATGCGACGTGCCAAAGCGCGTTAAGTGCTATTGCAGCAGCCATAACAAACAACAAACAACAAACGAGAGCCGATCGAAACACTCCATAATTTAGACAAATCAATAAATTACTAATAGCCGCCGTTCGACAACGAATTCGGCTAAAGATTGCCAAAGGGGCGAATGTGTTCAGCAGAGCCGCAGGGGGCGTGCCGGGGGGAAGAGACGATGAAGCTGCCGGGGCTGTTGGCAATACAAAAGACAGCGCCGGTCATCGTTCAAGTCGTGTTTTAAATTGGGTTTGCGGCAAGACTTGAAAAAAAGCCAAGCAAAGAAAAAAGGCTAAAAAAAAGCAGCTAAGAAAAAATGCTTAAAAGAAATAAAAACAAGTAAGAAGGCTCTAGTCGAGACTGCTCGACTAGGAAATCCCCTGAAACTTGCGGAGAACTGATATTTCAATAAGCAATCAAGAAGAGAAGAAGTGCAGAATATCATTAAAGTTGTCTATATGTATGCAGCAGTTGTCATTTGGTATTTGTATTTAGGTAAAACGAAGCTAGAATGCTCACAGCAGCAGAGAGCGTTCCCATTGCTCACTTGAAGGTCAACTCCAACGAGCTCTACTTGCTGTCGAGAGAGACAGTGCTTGAGTAAAAGTGTCGCTATATAAAGGGCAGCAGCTGCAGCATTTCTTCAGTCAGTCTTCAGTGGTCCAGGCCTGGTGGGGGTCAGCGCAAGAAAGTGAAGCAGAGCGTGTGAACTACGTACAGGAATTACGTAATGGAATTACGTAGAGGAAATACTTAGCGGAAATACTGGGAAGCAATACGTAGAAGGAATACTTAGAAGAAATAGACAGTGGAATTGTGCTAAATCTACTAAACTCGTCGCCCTGATCAAGAATATATATACTTTGTGGGGTCTGCCACGTCTCCTTCTGCCTGCTACATACATTTCAACAAAACCATTATACCCTGAATTCCCATTTTCAATGGGTTCAGGGTATAAATATGTTTCCCTTCTGCAATTTTTATGGCTGCGCAAGGAGAAGACAGCAGAGGAAGCGAAGAGGCAAGTGAAGAGGATAGTAAAGACAGGGAGAGGAGGCATTGGAGTCTTGTTATGGAGCTACCCAAAAGGCTGTCCGCACGTACTAAACATCAAGCGAGAGCAGTCGAGCAGGAGCCGGGGCACTGCGCGGCGTCTGTGCGGCAACTAAGTTCAAGATTTACGACCACATCGTCAGCAAGCCCATACCCATACAATCCATACCCAACGCCGCCACCTCTGCCCTGCCCCTATCGACAACCAGTGCCAGCCTCCATCCACATCCTCTCAGCGTCGTCATCGGTTGTTTTGCGGTTGTATAAGATCGATCCGCGGCTGCCGCTAAATGAACGCCTTTGGGGAGTTGCCAGTTGCGCGCTTTTATTAGCGAACTAACCGCAAAAAGGCACCCAAAGGAGGCAGCCAGAGATACTCAGACCGGGCCCAGCCAGTCTCAGGTTTGCTTCAGCTACTTCTGCTGCGTCGCGACGTCTGCAGCTTTGCCTCAAGTTGTGCGGCACAAATTGAGCTTCGTTTATAATTTTGCTGGCTGTTATTTTGTTTTGATTCGCTTCGATGCGCGATAATTTGATTTTATATTCATACACACACACACACACACACACACACACACAGGCATAAGTTTTCTCACTAACTCTGTCTCGCTCTCTCTTGCGTTGGTGGCTTCATCTGTGGTTCAATTAAATTAAGTGCAGTCGCCTCTGCATTACAGTTGGTCTTAAGATCAGCTATGCTTGAATAGAGGAACGACTAAAAGCAATAAAAAACGGATGAACACACTCGAGTGTCGATCATGCCACTTAAAGCACAGCCTGACATTAAGGGGTACTGCAACACTGCGGCACATCATTCAATTGGCTCACACACACACACACACACAGACATATTTTGTTTTCAATATCGATCACTGAATGGCCTGGCAATTGAAGTGCCTCTGCGGCATGCTCAAGTGGACGTCGCTTTGGGGCCTCGAGAGATAGAGAGAGGGAGAGGAAGAGTGAGAGCGAGTGGAGTGAGAGAGTAGAGTAGAGAGGGGTTGGATATAAACATTGGCAGGCAGTTGAGCTGCATTTGTTAGTTAATCATAAAGTGAATATGGTATAAGAGCATGTTGTATAAGATCATATTGTATACAAAATACTGTATTGAAGAATTAGTTTAGAATTAGTTTAAATGCTATAGAGTCGCCTAGCAACATTAAATTATCATCTAATTTATTGTTAATATATACTATATATTTATATAAATATAAACTGAGGCTTCGGTCTATTATTGCGTGCTCTGTAGTATCGTTTTATCAGTTGCCGTCGATTCAAATGAATTTGAAATACAACAATATTTTAACTTCTCGCTAACACAACTTTTTATTGTTGTTAACAAGGCAAATTGCATTAGGGATCTATATTTGATAAATCTCTTCTATATATAGGGGAAGGCAACAACAAACTGAATCACATTGAAAATGTTAAAAGGTTCGCTGCTGTCGCTCTCTATAGCCTGGATGCTGCTCTGGCTGACTGATGATGCTGCTGGCAAGGTACAGTACAGCCAGGATATAGATCACTGGATATCGATGCATATTATATGACATATATTCCAGCGCAATTGGGACTATGAGCCGCTGTCCACTGAATGCGAATCATCTAATGACGATTTGGTCAAAATGGGATCCAAAGTTGAGCGAGTCGGACGAGACGAATATGCTTTATCTGGTAGTTTAGTCGTCAATTTTGATATGGATGAGACTACAATGGTGAGTCCTATTGGTATTAGCAAAGTAAATTAGTTTCTCTATACATCCTGTGCAGGTTGAGGCGTATGGCTATCGCAGCTCATCGGGCAACGAGGAGGACTACAAGCTATTGCCGTGGAGCATACCGAAGCAACCATTTGAAAAGTTTATCGAAGAGTATTACGAGAAGATGATCTTCAAGAATTTGCAACACTGCTCGAATATACCAGAGACAAAGGACGCATATCCCTGGCCCAAGGGCACCTACACCTTCGATAAGTGCATCGTCGCTGGCGAGGGTATGCCCGAAATAGCGCCCGAGGGCTACTACAAGGTCATATTCGAAGTTACCGGGCAATGCGAAATGCGCTTTACCACCATCGTGAAGGTGACGACCAAAACTGGTGGCATTGGCTGAAGGATCGGATAGAGCACGCATCACTGTTGTGGATAAATAATGTATGAATATATATGAAATATTATTAAAATGCGATGAAGCATAATATATACCGTATACCGAAAAGTCTTTTATCATTATAAAAAGTAGTAGATAATTGGAATAATCCATAGCTTGGGATGCTTGTAAAATATTTACGCCAAAAGCCAATATCAAAGACATCGTCTATAAGAACTGTTGAGTAATATGCCTGAACATCTATCGTTCAATTGTTCAGCTGACAATGGAATAAATGATTTAAAAATTCTATGCATATCCATATGAAATATAAGATAGAAATATGACTGCACCTTAACTTATAATATTTCATTTTTAGATCAGATATAAGAGTGCGACACTGGTAGTGTTTGACTAAAAGATGAAGCTCCCTTATTCCCTAGATGGAATCAGCTCTTCGCTATAATATATAAATGTAACAATTAGTTCTGTCTCTTCCTCTTCTTCATAAGCTAGATGATTACAAGTTCATATACTCTATCGATACTATCGATTCACTGAGATTAATTGGATTGCTAGTTACGATGTATCTACGACTGGTGACATAGCGTGCAATGACAATTGGTGATCTGATTCGCGTTCTATAACAACTCTAATTACAAAGAATTTTATTGCTACAATATGTATAAATAATATGATTTGGATAGGGCCACACCCAAATGGATATGTCAACTCGACTGAGAGACGTGCTTGCTGCGACATTTCTAGTGCTTTGGTTGTGCCATGGCTGTGCAGGGAGAGTAAGTGATAAATTAATTATTAATAAGATGAACTGATCTATTCACAGCACATTTTTATATATCCCTAAACAACAGCGCAACTGGGACTATGAACCCATATCGGTACACTTTGAAACCACAGATGCTAGCAAAATAAATGTGATTTCCAAAGTCGTGCGTGTGAGTCGATACGATTATGCCATATCAGCTAATTTAACAAACACTGAACAGATGGATGAGACAACAATGGCAAGTGTTAAGTACTCCATCTATTATTCCCAATTATTCTATATATATTTAGTTTTTGCTTAGATTGAGGCACTTTGCTATCGCAGTAAATCAGGCGCCGAGGATGACTATTCGATTCTACCCTTCTCCATACCAAATCAGCCATTCAAAGAATTCGCCAAGACCTACTACAAGGACATTGTATATAAGAGCTTGCAACACTGCTCGAATGCTCCGACACCCGAAGAGGCCTATCCGTGGCCCAAGGGTGTCGTGACATTCGACATGTGCTCGGCAACTGGCGAAGGTTTGCCAGAATATCTACCCGAAGGCTACTATAAAATCATCTTCAAAGTCCAAGCAGGTGTCGAAATAGTCTACACTGCAATTATAAAGCTGACAACAAAATTTATTTAAATGGTTCCAAGATGACTAAAAATATGGGAGTCAATACTGAATGTGAATAGAATTGGAAAAACTCAATATTTTTGTCGCTTTTTTAATCATAAATATATGACAAGCTATTGATTTTAAAATTGATTTTATTTATTTTAAATAATTTATACTAGAATGTCTTTTTACATATCTGAAAGTGAAGAAATACTTACACCTTTAAAATCCATTTAAAATTTACTATATCCTAGCAGAATTTAGATCTGTGTATTACCTCAAAAGGAAATCGAGCTGAATGAATAGAGCTTCTAGCAAAAATTAACACACATAAAAACCTAATTAAATGCGCAATAAATAAACATTGTTCTACATATAAATTCTAGATTTTCGATTAAAGCAAACAACAGTTATTATGTAGATAATGTTCATATATAAAATAGACTTGTTAGCATGCAAAAAAATACTCCACTTAACCAAATCGAATTGACTTTCATGTTAATCATGGTATTTAATCCGATATGGTTAAATGAAATATTTTTGGATATGTTCAAAGCTAGCTAATACTTTAAATTACATGTCATATGATCTTATATCAAGCTAATAAGTTGCTATATAAACCAACAAAGTATGGTACAATATAGAAGTTGAACTGGGACAGCTAAGAGTATGTATATTCAATTCATTCCACGCTGGATTTTTGCATTATATTTGCTCTCAATGAGCTGCAAGGCAGAGGTGACTATATGTCAATGTAAATATATAGATATATAAGGATTATAAGGTATTCTCTGCATGCAGCGCAATTGGAACTACGAGGCACTGTTTATTAAAGGCAGATCGTCGGACGAATCACTAGTGAGTATCGAGTCGGGAATTGAACGCAAGGGGCGTGGCAGTCCCACCGTCTCGATCGTTTTAGATATTAACTATCAAATAGATGATGAGACTATGGTTGGTATAAATTGTATGACCCAACAGGCTAGTATTTAACTTCATCTATTTATACTCAGATCGAGGCGACAATCTATCAGAGTTACACTGGTCACGACGACGATTACAAGCTGATGCCATTTGGCATAGAAAAAAAAGCATTTCCCGAATATCTCAGAGAATTTTACGAGAATGTAGTCTATTCTAATTTGGGTCACTGCTCGAATTTACCAAAGCCCGGCGAAGAAAATCCCTGGCCAATAATGACGTACAAGATGAACGACTGCATTTTTACCGGCGACGGCTTGCCCGAAATATTGTCCGAAGGCTATTACAAGATATTTTTCAATGCTACTGGTCAGGTTGACTGGAGCTTTGCATTCGGCATGAGGATTGTCTCTAAGAGCAATGCAATGGGATATTATTGAAAATTGTTAAGCGAACTCAGCATACAGTGTGAAGAAAACAAAATTATTATATTAGGTATATTCTGATAAAATATGTATAACTGAAGATTGAAGTTGTCTTTTTTTTTAACGATCTGTAGATAAACTTCTCTAGGTTAGGCATCCATATATATACCATTTCGAATCTACAGAGCATGTTATGACATTAATTTTATTTCCTTTTCGAAGTTCCACAATATAGATCATAATATAATTTAGTATATACTGTTACACTGCCTGATTGATGCGTTTTAACTGAATCAGATAAACTGTCATGTTCTCTGGTTGTTGGTTATGTAATTTATGACCCGGTCAACGAGTTAGCCGCTATCAAGCTAATCAGTTGCTATAAAAGCTTCATGCTTTAGGCGCTTCACAGCAGAACGAAAATTCAACAGCAGCTGGGGTAATGGATATTCCATCAGTTCTTTCATGGATCTTTGTAATATTATGGCTCTCAACGAGCTGCAGCGGCAAGGTAACATATACGTATATAAGTAAATATATAATACAATTCTTATGCAACATCAAATCCATTATCATTCAGCGCAATTGGGATTCTGAGACCCTGTTTGTGAATAGCTCCACTTCGGATGAATCTCTATTGGGGTATACGACGGAAATTGTGCGCCAGGGTCGTGATAAGCCTACGTTCTCGGCAGTGCTAGACTTTCATTACCAAATGGATGATGCGACTACGGTTAGTTATAGACCGCATAATTGAATATTTCTTACAGTACATATATTTGCTCACAGGTGGAGGTGTTAATCTATCACAGTCAAACGGGCGGCGAAGATGATTACAAGCTGATGCCATGGAACGTGCCGCAGAAACCTTTTTCGGAATTCATAGGCGAGTACTATAAGGATTTGCTCTATGGCAATTTGGGCAGCTGTTCGAATATGGCCGAGCCTGGCAAAGAAATTCCATGGCCTAAAATCACCTACAAGTTTGAGAAATGCATGATAACGGGCGAGGGCATGCCCGAAATAGCGCCTGAAGGGTACTACAAGATATTTTTCAGTGCAACGGGCCCAGTAGACTGGAGCTTCGTTTATGGCATGAAGATTGTGTCTAAGAGCAATGCAATGGGCTATTAGCCATTACTCTTGATTATATTAAATGAATAAATAAAAATTCAGCTGCAAAAATTAACTATGTACATCACTTTGATTATTCAATATACATATATATTTCCGAACTAATTAATAAATTAATAAAAAGAATATCGATAATTATAGAATTAATTATCATTATCAAATGTATGAGTGAATTTATCAAACGAATATCTTGCTATATGTGTATATTAAACTAATATAATAATACAAATAAATGCTAGTTTACATTTTAATCAGTTATTATTCCAGTATACAGTTGTTGGCACGAAATATTGCCGACAATGAGCGCAATCAGATGAATGTTATGGGCATGTTAACAGCAAATATTGTGATCTACAAAATAAATGTACAACATTAACGGAACCAAATGATACTTTTCCATCCGTATATAAAGTATAAATATTATAGGTCGACCTTTAAGCGTTACATTAAAAATGTTCGTGCATTCAAGGCTAGTCGTATTTTGGTTCCTGCTCAAATGCTCTCTTGGTGCAGTAAGTAAAAATATATACATAAAACCGGAAGATTGTGAGATTGTAGTCCTGTTACAGCGCAACTGGATTTACGAACCACTCTCTGTTGAATCGAAAACCTCGGATCCATCGAAATTAAATATTGAAGCATCATTGGATCGTATTGGACGTGAATATACCATATCAATCAATTTGGATTGGAACTACGATGTAGACGAGACGACAATGGTGAATATTTTGTTAATTATATTAATTATTAAATAATTTTTTCGTCTGCCTGTTAGGTGGAAGCGTTCAGTTATCGCAGCGCTTCGGGCAACGAGAAGGATTATACTCTATTGCCATGGACCATGCCCAAACAGACATATCAGAAGTATACCGAAACCTACTATCAAAATATTGTCTACAAGAATTTAGCTAACTGCTCAAATCTGCCCGAGCCTGAAAACACCTATCCTTGGCCCAAGGGACAATACAAATTGGAGAAGTGTGTGGCCAATGGCGATGGATTACCTGAAATTGCACCCGAAGGCTATTATAAGATCATATTTCAGGTATCCGGTGAGGTGGATTGGGAATTTGTAATGATATCAAAGTTGACAAGTAATACAAATTTGCTCGGTTAAAAAGTGTGGGGAGGGGAGAATTATTGAGAACTATCTTGTCTGTATAAAATTATATCCATAAAGATATTGCAATATTGCAATTTTATGGATATGGAATAAAGGCAAATGATGATTATGTTGTTTAATGTAATGTAGTAAACCTCAAGCTCTAAATAATCATTATCCATATTATCCCAGAATTAGCTCTACTCTCTTTCATAAAAACCAAATCAAAGCAATCTCAGGATATAACTGCACATCTCATCAGATTGGATAGTCAGGTAGATCTAATTTAATATTGAGTCCACTTTTCAAATGGATTAAACAGTAGTAAGGAAAATACCCAGCCTTGAGTTTAGAGAACCGACTCATTAAGCATATTTTCTGTTCAACTGTGAAAGGTTTAACTGGATCTCTCCACAATAGCTGCATGTTTTGTGGGCGTAACCAAACGCCTGCTGTGCCGCATTCCAGGTGAGTTTTACTGTTGAAGGGCCAATTGTGGCAGGCAGGTAGAGAAATTAGTTTTGCGCCAGCTGTTGCCAGTTGCCAGTTGTAACAGCAACAGCAGCAGCAGCAACAGCAACAACTCAACGTTAGATCGAGTGTGAAATTGTCAAGACATGCTCGAAATACTTGTGGCAAAAAGTGTTAACTGTCAGGCGAGCGAAAAGCAAGCTAACGGTAAAGCTATATATATATATACATATGTATATGTTTGACTGGCTAGAGAGAAAAAGAAAGAAAAGTCTAACAAAAATGTCGCCGTGCAAAATGCAATTCGAATCGCATTTCAAGTGAAAACTTGGCGCAGTTGCTAACTAATTTATTGCAAATTGTTAAAGCGCTGACGAGGACCCAAGTTGCTGCTGTTGCAGTTACTATGTTGATATTGTTGCAAGTTGTTGTTGCACGTTGCTGTTGCTGTTGCTGCCCGCTGGGGCCTGTCAGGCTGCTGACAGGCACATTGGCAGTCGGCACAGAGTTTCGCGTCTGTTATTCATATGAGTGTGCATGGAAAATGCCGTTGCACTGCCATTAGAGTGGACCCAAAAACCAAACGTACGAACAAACAAACAAAAAAACGGCTAAAAGCAAACGTTTGGCATTTGAATTAGTTTAGTTTTAATGAGCTGAAATTGCAGCGAGCTTAACAGTTTAAGACATTTATGAATGCAGTTTGCAGAGTAACTGCAGTTGAATTTAGTTTAGCTTAACTAGTTTAGCTCGGCTTAAGATTAGCTTTGGTTTTTTGCTGCTTATGATTTAGCAACACTGTGATAGAATTATTCACATAATAGGTTTTAAGTTAAGCCAAGCTAACCATGTATTACTATGTAATAATTAAAATTTATGGTTAGCTTGGCTTATCCAACATTCGTTACCAACACTGGCGTTTTTTGGTTTTAGCTATTTTATTATAAGTTATTCAAAGCAAGCTGATATGTATGATGGAATGCTTAAAAAGGTCTTTCTTTGTAGCTCTGCTCAAAGTAAATTGCCTTTCCAGACGACATTTTCCAGCACTGGCTCTAAAGAGTATTGATATAGACTATTCATATATTGCCAGTACTTTACTTACGAAAGTACTTCTTATTACTACTACATTTAATATTATATTTTATATATATTTAGCAAAAATCAGTTCTGTTTACTTTTGCATGTCTACTTGAATGTTTAACCAACACTGGTCGCTATTAATACTCATGCTGATCTCATATAATGATTAAATCAAGCTTAACTGTGTAATACAATTTTCTAATTTATCTTTAACATTTTCCGCTTCATGTATTTAAACTTCTCTCTTGTCGTAAGCCAACTTAGGTTCAGCCTAATGTGTAGCGTTTCCATTTCGACAATTTGCATGCATACGCATGTGCAGTTGCTGTTGCCGTGGCTGTTGCAGTTGCATTGCCCGAATTTTCAACATAAACGAACGAACGAACATTTTACAGCGTCTGACAATATCAAATTGTTATCTGGCATAAAATAATTACAGCGCTTTAATGCAGACAAAATAGTTGCCGCTGCAGCAGCGGCTGCCAACCAAAAACTGTTTTTGTTGTTGTTGTTGTTGTTGTATTGCCTGCCAATTTCGAGTGGCAATAAAAGCGCGTGTGCGCGAGATTTGAGCGCTTCGATAGGCAGCGGGAAAGGCAACAACAGCAACCACAACAACAACAACAACAGCAACGGCAACGGATATATTGCCTGGTGGCAGTTGAAACTGCGCTAATTAACCAAAAACGCAGCCAATTAGTTTTTGGCCAACACCGCAAAGCAAGTTGGCTAAAGGTGCAACACGAGGTGCGCTGAATGCAAACGTGTTGGCATGTGTCAAATATATATATAAATGCAAAACTTGTTATGCGAGTCGACTACGAATTAGTGCTAGCAGTCTCTCTCCCTGGCTGTGTGTGTGTGTGTGTGTGCGCCAGTGTTGTAGAAGTAGTGCCGATAATTATTAGTGTGTGCCATCTAATAATTGGTTAGCCAACCCGCGCGTTAACTTTATTTAATAGCCAGGCTAAACTGTTAAACGATGAGCAGTTTTCGTATTGCTCTTTTATTAGCATGTAAACGCAGGTAGAGCAAATATACATTAAGCTGATAGTGCAGAAAAACATAATTATACCATATACTGGCAGAGCAAGCTTTAATTTACAGCCAGACCGACTAGTAATGCTAATTAAATAGAGTTAGTTTGAGCTGATGTTAAGAGCATGACAAGGCGAGAAAAAAATCCAAAAATGTATATAAATATGTATATATATGTATTTGTAAATGGAGAATTCTGTAAACTTCCCTCATTTAACATTTCTAGAAGATTATTTCAGTTTATAATATTAATATTAAGCTGAAAGCTTCAGTAATCAGTACTTCATTTTAAATTAGTTTTAGTTTTATATTAAATCTAGTATCTATTAATATAAAATTAGAATTTCCTAAAATCTAGCATAATTTCTTTAACAGCTCAATTATTTAACTGAATAGCGATCTTTAAATGTATATATAGAACCTTAAACAGCTAGAAAAGTTGCACCCAACATGCCTTTAACAACACTGCTCTCGTCAGGCAGCCAGCCGTGCAGCTGGCACTTTGCAACACTGTTGCGTATTTGCAAATAAATTCAATTTTGTACGCAAAGAGCTTTTGCATATCAGACAAGAACGATGCCGGCTAAAATAAACAATCGAACAGAGAACACAAATACAGAGGAAGAGACAGAGTGAGAGAGAGAGAGACAGAGTGAGAGAGAGAGACAACGAGAAGAGAGGACTATAGATTGTACGACTGCAAAGCTTGTTAAAATTCATGTAATGCATTAACTGAGAACAACAACCACAAATTACACAGTCCAACTGGCCTGGCGGGCCATCAGTCTGTCTGGCTGCATTGGGCCAGGGAGCTGGGTATTTGCCCAAAAAACCAATGTCCAAACGGTCGACGGGTTGCAATGAAAAGGCAATTAAAGCGCAGCGGGCACAAACTCAAACTCTGACTGAAAATACTGAAAGCAAAAAAGAGAAAAAAAAAACAAAACACACACACACACACAGAGAGGCCAGAGATGGAAGCCAGGCACTGACTAGTTGCAGTTGTTGTTGTTGTTGTTGCAGCAATCAATTGCATGCTTCAATGGACAAATATACGAGAGAGCTAGCAAGGTAAAGACAGAGACAGACAGAGACAGAGACAGAGACAGCCAGCGAGTGCCACAGATAGACATGGCTGATATGAGCAGCCAAACGCTTCGTCGTCAACGCCGTTGTCCATGTCGGACAGTTGGGACAGACAGACAGACAGACAGACGTATGGACAGCTACGCCTAGATGGACTCAACTAGATAAAGGCCTTGCCTTGCCTTGCCATGGCTCGGCTTGCCAGCACCTAAGAAAATATATATGTATGTATAAGAAAATCAACTGAGAACATTGTAAATGAGCATTATCGACTGCTTGATACTTGCTCAGGCATAGCAAAATCATTCATTTTAGAGTTGATATGCCAATTTATACAGTTAATCAACACTGATCCACTTTTGCTATTGCAACTCTGTATATATAGAAGATTACTTCGGAAATTTCATACTTCCAATGGGCATATACGAGTATATAGAGTGTTTTCTCTAGCTATAGAGCATATCTATTGTGATTCACTAGACAATTTGTTACTCTGTAGTTATCGATTTGTAAATAATATCGTTTTTATCGATTTGACTAGAGACCCAATTTCGGTATTTTAGCATTAGCCCTTTTGTCACGCCCACAACTGAAGATTGTACATAGAATATGCTATATAAGCATGCATATTCTTTATATGAGATATGTCAACTCTCTTTAACCTAAAGGGCGTTTAACACATCTAAGAACCTCTAATAAAAACAAGAATATACTCTAGCATAGACTAGACAGGTAAGCCACATTGAAACTCTAATTCAAACATTCCATTTTCAGCTAATATACCCGCTCTATATGTCAGCAAACGAGTATAATGAAAAACAGTATGCAGTTGAATTTAGCTGGGCCCAAGAGTCATGCTCTTTGGGTCTTGGGTCTTCAATCTTGCTGGTCTCCAGACTCTAGTCTATGGCGCGATTGCGATTGCCTTTTGCGCGTTTGCGTTTGCGTCTTCATTCGCTGTTCGTTTGCCGTCAAGTGGAACGGCAAAAGAAGAAAAAAAATAAAGAAGGAAAAAACTTGTTAACTTTTCCTAGCTAGAGAGCTAGCAAAAGGTTCGACGACGACGAATGGGCCACAACAGAGGCCAAAGCCGCGCCACGTTCAAGTCAATCAAGCGTCAGACGTTTGTGCTGCATGCCGCATGCTGCATGCTGAACGCTGCATGCCTCATGCCGTTGCACTCTCTGCCATACCAAGGCGTCAATTAATCAAGTGCGGACCCAGCCACAGCCACTGCAACAGCCACAGCCACGGTAGGCATAATCATTGCAATCAAGTCATTTTTACCTGCATTCAGAGACGTCGAGAGCACGTTTAATTGTCACTTGACAGCAATTAACACAAATTTCCACGACTTTTTCGGCTCAACGCCCCAAATGTGACCACAAACGACATAAATTCGCGTTGATTTGCCAAAACACAAAATTTTAATTGATTGCTGAAATTTCAAATTGTTTGTTTGATTATCGATTCGATTTTTTTGCAATTTCGAATTTTGTCATTCTGTTAATAGTCTTAATCATCTCTACTGCTGTTTAACTTGTATCTTATGTTAAGCAACTGTTAAGATATAAGAAGCCACTGTTAACTGGTTTACACAAAAGATAGCTGTATATAAGCTATATTAAGTTGATTTCTTGATGTAAATAACATAAATTATATTTTTAATAATGTTATATTAAATGTATAAGCAATTCAAAAATGTAAATATATCCCACATAAGTCTTTTAAAGTATATCATATATTATTGTTTATTTATCATATATGATATCAGCTGAAACAGCAACTAAGTTGTTATATTAACATACAAGCCACATCTGCTACATTCGCAACTCAACAGCTGCCTGCCCGCCTTCTATCTCACTTGTTAGCCATTAACAGCTCCACCCTAACAGCTCATCATTAACATTTCACACAACAATTTAGCTGTCTACCCAAAGAAATGTTAATTGCCTAACATTGCCAAGTTAACATTGCGCAGTTCAAAGTTTTGTGATTTGCACATTTTTCATTCGAGATCTTAAACACCGGAACGGAGCTAATGTATCTGTCTCTCTCTCTCTCTCTTGGTGCGTTCTAGAGCACTTTTTTCTGCGCCTGTTCTCATTCAGTAGAGTCTCCTCTGATGCTGCTCCTGCTGCTGCTATTCAAGTGCTTTATACTCTCTCTGTTTCTTTCTTTCATTTTTTTTTCTGCTGTGTGTCCTCGGGGCCTTTTGGCTGCAGCTTACTTTTGGTTTTTATGTTGCAGCGCAAAAGGGCAACAAAAGATAAAGAAGAATGAGGCAGAGAAGTGAAGTAACTGCCAGGCAAGCCAAGGCAGGCAAGACAGACACACACACACACACATACGTATGTGTAGGTATACAGTTTTTGCTTGGCTTCTCCTGCTCCTGCTCCTGCCTTCTGTCTGATGAAGTTGAACAATTTGCGAGTTTGCAGGCAGCGGAACAGAGGAACTGCCACAGCGTACCATGTTCATTTGGTTGCAGCTACTAGTCAAGATTTGCATGACACACACACACACACACGCACACATAGCACTTTTGGTGGCAAGTAATCAAAGTGCGACAAGTTTTTTTTACTTTTTTATGCAACGTTAATTTATGATGGGCTTTGCATGAAGTCAACTTCTTTTTAGCTCTTGCTGTCTGGCCAAATTGCCATTGGCAATTAATTTGCCTGAAAGCTTTCAGTGAGAGGAGAGTGAGAGAGCGAGAGAGAGAGAGAGAGCGAGAGACTACTATATCAGTCAAGTCTAGTCGCAGCTCTAAATTTCATCAGCGTGCAATTGCCAGGCGATTAAAGTGCTTTAAATGCTCTTAATACCTGTTGCCCACTTAAGCTTACGCTTAATTGAAATTAATTTTCATTCAAAAAGAGAAAAAGAAAAACACTTCAAGTGTTGCAACTTTTTTGTTGCAAGGGCCACTTGCCGCGCGCGCAGCCCCTTGACCATAATCAAGCCAATGAGCCAAGCCTGCAAAATAAAAGCCATAATCTTCAACTCTTGCCTTCTCTCTCTCCCACCCTCCTTTCTTTCTCTCTGTCTCGCTTGGCTCTTTCACTTTGCTTGCGCTGGGCCTTTCTACTCTGCCACATGCTGTTGAAGATTTATGAACGCCTCTGGCGCTTTAAATTGAATTCAATATTTTGCCAGCGCGTTGCAACGTCAACAACAAAAGCAACAACAACAACAACAACAACAACAAATTGTTAAACAACAACGAGCAAAGTTTGTGCTGCTTCTTTTTTTTTTTCGTTGACAGTTGCATTTTATGGCCACGGCACATTTCTCTCTCTCTCTCTCTCTCTCTCTCTCTCTCTCTCTCTCTCTTTTCTGTATTTTCTTTTCTGTTTTCAGTGTGCTGAAAATTGATTTTCCTTTTACCTCTTTGTCAGCTGCAGCTGAATCAGCCAGTGGGTGTGCGCGTGGGTGTGAGTGCACAAGAAAAAGGTGTGAAAGGAGGCGGCGACGAGTTGGCTGGCCTTTGCCAAGCACCACAATTGAGTTGTCTATTTCTTTCTCTCTCTCTCTCTCTCTCTCGCTCTCTCTCTATTTTCCAACTTCCTGCACAACTATCGCTGTCATTAAAAGAGACATACCTGCAAAGATAGTAGAGAAAACAGAAAGGTTTAGCATCAAGTATTCGCAGATTAAACAAACTTTTGGCTTATGCATTAAAAAGGAATTGGAAAATTGAAATGGAATTTGCAATCAAGTGGAAGGGAATGCTTAAATAAAATGCAATTTAATTCTGTTACAGCAGAGATTTCTTTGCTTTGCCACAATATTGATGAAACAGTTAAAAATTAGATCCATTAAGATCTACGCTTTGTAAATTTGCTTCATATGAATAAACATATATTCATTGAATCAATAGTTAGTATTCACTAAACATTATATACAGGCTAAATTAAGTAAGAATTTTAAGCCAACTCGAATGATTATTTAGATTGAGCATATAAACGAAATAAAAACTTAGATATCAAATACATCTTCATCAATTTATATATTAGTTCCGAGTCTTCAAAGAACTACATCTAAAACTAGTTTCACATCTTGATTAACATTTTGTTGGAAATTTCACGTATTTCGATCTTTTGAGATAGAAATAAATAAACTGAAGTTCGCTTTGTTTTCCTTTGTTTGGCAATTGAAGTTCATGTGCGGCAATTGTTGCAATGGCCATTGTTGTTGTTGTTGTTGTTGTTGCCGTTGGGCGCAATCATCATTACAAAGTGCTGAGGTGCAGCGCTCCGTTGGCTGTCAAGATAAGTTTGCTGTGCTGTTCGGCTATGTATGTATGTATATTGTTGTTGCAACGGAATCTGCAACCAGGTAGAGTCGACTGGGGCAGGCAGTTAACCAGCTCAGAGTAGAGTTCAGTTGAGTCAAGTTCCGTCAAGTCAGGCGAAAGGTGTGCAACACTCGAGTGCAGCACGTCCGCTCGCCCCCACGTTAGCTGCCCCCCTTACCAACAACCACAATGACGCCCAACTGAAAACAGAAAATGTTTTCGTTTGAGTGCACAAAACGCCGACGAGCGGCGGCGGCTGTTGTTGTTGTTGTTGCTGTTGTTGTCGCCTCGTCAGCGGGCGCTACATTGGCGTTTTTCTCGTGGTTGTTGTTGCTTTATTTTGTATATATTTTTCTCTTATTTTGTTTCAATTTTTTTTGTGTTTTGTTTCCACTCCCTCTGCTTTGCTCTGTTATTCGCCCGTCAATTCAATTTGAAGCCATTTAGCATCAATTTGCAGTAATTTGACGTATAAATTATGTCAAATTGCCGAGCAGCTTGTCATTGGGTGTATTCTATAGACATTTGTTGTTGTTGTTGTTGTTGTTGTTGCTGTTGCTGTTCTCACTCACTCACTTAATGCTCGTTGCTGTTGTTGTAGTCGCCGCCGCCGTTGCTGTCTTTGCACCTTTTTTATTCAATGACCGCTCACAGCACAGATTGGCTCAGGTATAGAGCGAGAGAGTTGCCTAAGTATATGAGTGCGAGCAGTTCGGCAGTATCACAAAACATGCGGAGGTTCCAGCTCAATTCCAGTCAGATCCATTGTGTAGAAATGAGTTTTTTTTTGCTGCTGCTCTTCTTTTTGTTTCTTTATATCGGACACGTTTCGCACTGTGTGAATTTTATTTTCGCTTGTCGACACAAAAGAATTTCACTTAACATACACACACACACAGCACAACACACGATACACACATACATACATACATATTTATAGAGGCGCAGGCAGACACGACGACACATGGATGCCGAAAAAAAGGGTCCAAAGACCCGTACAACAACAACAACTACAGCAACAGCAACACAAACTCGAGCTCGACACTAAAAGTGCCCATAAAAAAGGCCCGATATACGGACGAGGGGGAAAATGAAACCAACAGAGAGACAGCAGCAGTCTGTGATATGAGAAGAGGGACGGGAGAGAGACAGGGACGAGGGCAGCAATCTTTACGCTTTTGTGAATGTTAACATTCAAAGATATCATCGAAAAATTCACTGGAAATGTGCCTCAGTACACACAATACAAGACAATAATAAAAGGTAGAACATAGAAGAGAGCAAAGAGCGAAGGGAAGAGAGCGCAAGATCAACCTAAGCGAACGTATGTGTGAGAGTGCGTGAGTGTGTGTGTGTGTGTATGTGTGGGTTCCCCTCCAGTTAAGGCTCAATGCTGCTGCTCTTCCCCCTTCTCCTTTTCCCTTTGTGTATTTTGTCGCCTCTTTTGTGCGGATGAGTTGCCGTTCACGCGTCGTAAACTCGGTAGCCGCTTCCAAACAGCAACAAAAGACAATGGGCAAGCAGAAGAGGAAGAACAATAACAGTGAGTCAAAATTTCCGCATGCGCCGCCTGCAATTGTGTGTGTGTGTGTGTCTGTTTTTGCGTGTACGATTGAGTGTGGGGGAGCAGCAAGACAACATGTCATCATCATGTCCGCCTACTCTGCCCACTGTCCATGTACTTGCGCTCTCACTCGCACAGCTGGTCGAGAATGCGAGCTATTTGAAGAATTTCCATTTGCATTTTAATTAAGTGAATGGATGTCTGGAATGAGGAGCATGAGTAGGAGGCGCAGGCGAAGTAAGTGTAGCAGGAGGCGCTGTTGGCTCACTCGACCAGCAAAACTTTATTATCTGTACAAGCAATTATGCATATCATAAAACACTTTAAACATTAATGAGCCCCAGCCAGGCCAAAAGACCAAGTCACAAACCCAGTTGGCCTCGGCTTAAGGCTCACAGCTCGTTTATTCATTCATCCAATGCGCTATATGGAGACGGGGGCGGGGGCATGCAAGGATGGACGGACAGACGGGGAGAGAGAAGTTGAGAGAGTGACGGCACCCAAACGCACGCCCCCAACTGTTTCGGTTAGTTATGGCAAAAGTCAGCGTGTTGCCACTTTATTGCCTGCTTTACATTTCTGTTAGTTTAGTCCGCGCCCGCCGGCAACAAACTGCTGTTTGCAACTGTGCCTAGGCAAACGTCTGTGTATGCCTCTGTATGTGTGCGTGTGTATTTGTCTGGGTATAAAATCGTGTTATGTTTTGCGGCTAAATTAAAATTCGACTTAATCGTTTAAACATTTAAGAGGCGAGGCAAAGCCAAAAGCAAAAGGCAACAGCAACTAATTCACTGCTCGTTGTTGTTGCTTTTTACAATTTTGTTGTTGTATTTTCTTCTTCATTTTCTGCATGCGCAGCGCAGTCGCAGAGTCCCAAAGCCAGCAGCCGCATAAGCAACATATTGCTGTCTCGCTTGAGCGCGCCATGAGCGCCATAAACAAACATGGCTGCTCCTGCTGCTGTTGCTCGCTCTGCTTTGCAGGGGCAAGTGCAGCTTGTGCTGTGTGTGGATTGGAGTGGAGTGAAGTGGAGAGTTTTTCGAGTTTGGAGTTTCAAGTGCGGCGAGTGGAAGAGAGCATGGCGTGTTTTCACTTTGCGCTTTGGCTTTGCCATTGCCGTTGCCGTTGTTGTCGTTGTTGTTGCTTGGCAATATTTAGCCTCGAGGGTCGCACAATTCAAATGTTAATTAAAATTTAAAAGCTTAAACTGTGCAAATTGTAGCACACAGAAGCCCAGTGCTGCCGTAGAGCCGCACTGCCGCAATGATTTATCTTGCCTCGACTGTCAGCGTCGACGTTTGTCATTTGAATAAAATGAAAATTATGGCATTTATTTGCTGTCATTTCTGGCTGGCTTTTTGAATTAATTGCCACTCGTGCGCTGACAGCGTAACTAACAATATACGCTTTGCTTCAAATCCAATCTTTTATTGTGTGCACGTGCTACAAATGTTTAATTATGCGCACTGTACAAATTATTTAAAACGTGCAAATGCAATTTGCTATAAAAAGCGCTAACAATACGAGCATGTGGCTACGTCTATGGTCAATTAAGGCAACAGCAACAGCAGCAACAACAACAACAACAATAACTCATTTCCATTTCAATTAACTGCTGCTGCTGCTCATAAATAATGAGAAAAATAATAATAATAATACTAATATAGAACCGATTTTGCTCAAAGTAGCTATGAAAAGTGCCGTTACACAGATTTATGGCGCATTACGCTGTTTAGGCGAATTGCCAACAAGTATGAATTTGACGCAAAATTTTTTCGCTCTTAAATTGCTTCCTCTTTATACGGCGAATTTCCAGTAGCAAGAGCAGCCCGCAATGCAATCGCCTGGAAGGGCAGTCGATAGCAATAGCAATAGCTGAGTTTTCGGGCAAACAAAAAATATTTTAAATTACATTTTATTAAATTTTTTGAAAATACGACAACAATGTAAACTTAATCACACGCTTTGGTTACACTACAAAAGATCACTAATTTGTTTCTTTCAACCATTTAAGTGCATGTTAAACAACCACAAAAACTTGTTGTCAATTCCGCACACATTTCTTGCATTTCTTTTCTCTCTCTCGTTTCGTTGCGGCATTGCAGCGTGGCATGCAACATTCAGCAGCCTAATGTGCTGGGCGTGTCAAGTTTGGCCGTGCGCCTGTTGGCGCCGCGTTGAGCCAACAACACGCCAAGCAAACAACTTGACAACGCTTTCGATTTAGTTATTATTTAAGCAACATTTTCTTTATTTATTTATGTATTTTTTTTCGGTTTGTGTAATGCATAATTTGAAAGGCAACAAAGAAACATTTAACGCGATTTTGACATGCAACATTTTATGTTATGTTTGGGGTTAAAAGCCACAAACAACAAAGCGTATATGTATTGAAAGGAAAAACCAATCGAAAGCAAATGAATAAAAGAATTCTAATTGAGAAGCTCAACGTGCGAGACAACAGCAACAGCCACAGCAACCGCAACAGCAGCAGCCAGAGCAACCACAGCAGCAGCAGCAGCAGCGAAATGTTGCTGATAGCAATCAACATCAATTAAAACAGCTGTCTGTCTTGCTGTTGTTGTTGTTGTCGCTGCTGCTGCTGCTGCTGCCGTGTGTAATTATATTTTGTTGTTGCGCCTTGGCTATTATAATCAACATCATCATCATCATCATCATTATCATTATCATCATAATTATCTGTACTACCAAGCTAAGCACTGAAGCATTGCAATTGTAGCCGCTCTTACAGTTGCCAGCAACATGTTGCTGCTGTCAGCCTTATGTGTGTGTGTGTGTGTGTGTGTGTGTGTTGGCTTGGCTCGCCTGATGGCAACTGCTGATAATTATAATCCGCTTGTGGTTAAAATGGTGTTGCCTACCTTACTAGCGATAAGCTTGCATGAATAATTATGTTGCCAGTTGGCGAGTTGTTGCTGTTGCTGCTGCTGCTGGTGCTGTTGTTGTTGTAGTTGCTGCTGCTACTGCTGCTGCTGCTTTTGTGGTGGCTGCTGGCTGTCACTGCTGCTGGCCAATGCGCGACAACTCATGAATAATTAATGCAGTGCCTCGGTGCTGCTGATGTTGCTGCTGCTGCACGGCAGCAACTAGTTCTTTGGCTTTGGCTTTGGCTTGTTGGCTCGTTGAAATATATTTTCAATTATAGCAGGAAATCGTGAATTATACTAGCTGCCAGCATTTTTGCGCCTCAGTTGTTAACTTGTTGGCTATTATTGTGGCATTCGCTGCTGCTGCTGCTGTAGTTGTTGTTTCTGTTGCTGTCTCTTGACTTATTTTGATTAAACTTGACACAGTGGCTTGTTAGCAGACGCATCACGCAAATATTTAATAAATACATAAGCGACCAGCACAAAGGCGTACCAAATTTGCTAGCAACACCTTTTGATGCTGCCGACAATAATTAACACTTGAATAGCAGCAGCAACAGCAACAACAGCAGTAACAGCAGCAGCAGTAATAGCCTCACAAAAGGGCAGCAACAACTACTATTTTATTATCAACTTAATTTGCATGAAATGCAAACACACAGACATACGCACGCACACTTATAAATTCCCAGCTTAAATTAAATAAGCATTCAGTTTGCCGGAGATAGAAGAAGAGGGTCGCTCGGGTAGCTCAGTTTACAATTGGCACTTGAAAGGCATCATAGTTATATACAATGGCAATAAATGCAGCAGCAACAGCAGCAGCAGCAGCTGATACAGCAACAACAACAACAGGCTAAAAAAGTATTGCTGGCAGGCAAACAATAGCAGCAACAACAACAACAATCTCTGAGGGTTTTTTCTTTGAAATTTGGTTTTGGGCGCCGCGCACGCGGCTCGTTTGATGGGAATTTAAAGAGCGATCCATTGAAATGTGCAAATATTTTTAATACTTTCGAGCAATTTAATATGATTTATCTTTAGACCTTTTAACACATGAATTCCTGAATATGCAGGAGAGAAAAAAACACACACACACACAGCTATAAAAATATCTTGTTTCATGCTCAAGATATCAAAATATTTGACTTTGTTTTTGCTTCAAGTTGAAAGCTCTTTTTATAATATTGTTTGAAGTGTTTATAATTGGATTAGCTTAAAGCTTAAAACAGCTTTAAAGTGTGTGTGTGTTTTGAAAGGATTTTTAAATTGTTTATATTTAGCTAAGAAAGTGTGAAAAGTTAACAGAAATATTTATATGTTATAAAGGAAATTTAATAATTTATAATATTAGGATTTGATGTAGATGAATAAGTTTAACTTTGATCAGCTTTATCATTGTTATTATGCATATATAATACAATATTATAATGTATATATAAACTGTTAGCGTTAAAGTCAAGGAAATGTTTTTCATAATTTTTGCAGACTATGCCACGTACATATTAAGCTAAAGTTTCTATTCAATTTAATGCAATACGCAAAGGCTCTATAGTCACGTAGTAGAAGCACGATACATATACATATATATATGGAGT
>JAWNOM010000444.1:642500-667500 GCA_035045965.1 Drosophila aldrichi | reverse complement strand
CCATAAAATCGCTTTTCAACCACTCTGCACACATTAAATACGTCTATAGTTAATATTTCTGCACTTGTTAAATTTGAGCACCGTCTCTTTTTTTTTTTAGAGCTAACATAGCCTGAGGCACCCTAAGCAACATGCAGGCCAAAAAAACATGCACAGTTGGCCCAACTACTCAACAGACGGATGGACGGACGGACAGACGGCCTGACGAACTGTCTGTTGCCTCTACCTCTGCCTCTACCTCCGCCTCTACCTCTACTGCTGCTGCTGCTGCTGCATTTGCTCTCTGCGCCCAAGCAAAAAAATAATAGCAGCAGCAAAAAATATTAAACAGTTGTGCCATTTTTTTTTTTTCGCATTTCATGCGCTTTTTGCGCCGGATGTGCTGCATAAAAACGCAGCAAACACACACACACACACACACACACACACACACACACACACACACACACACACACACACTCTCGTTGCAATTCAAGAGAAAAAGTTGCAAAAAAAATATATATATATATTTGTATATATATATTTTGTAATTTCAACAAAAGCAGCCAAAGAAACTGGCACAAAAACGCCGGCAAGTTTTTCTCCTTTCTCTCTGCGCTCCTCACGCCTCCAATCTACACCCAGCCCCGCCTACTCTGTTTCGCCTTCACTCTTCAATTGTGCCCTATGCCTCTGCCTCTACCTTAGCCTCTACTTCGTCCTTTGCTTCTATTTTTTTCTCTGCCTCTGCCTGACCCATTGCCTGCCTCTCTTCCCTCTCGCCTCACACTCATTCTCATTTCCCTTTTCTCCATCTCACTTTGTTACTTTTCATGTTTTTGTTAGCAACTTGGCAAAAACTTTTGGCCTAAAGGCAAAATGCGTTTTTGATGCTGCTTTGCTCCACTCTCTCCCTCTCCCTCTCGCTCTCGCTTAACACATCTGGCAGCTGACTTTGCTGTGTGTGTGTGTGTGTGTGGGTTGGTGGGTGGGTGTTTTGGCTCACTCACTGAGTGGGTGGGCGACTGGCGTTTGCTTGCATTCGGCTTAGCCACTGTGGCTCTGACTGTGGCCAAAAAGTTTCAGCATTAAGCTGCTGCCAATTATGTGCTGCTGGCATTGCCTTGGCTTCCACTTCTACTTCTTCTTCTTCTTCTTTCTCTCATGCAAATCTGCACGCATAGAAAACGATTTGCCCCACAGCTGCACATGAAAAAAAAACTCTTGGAAAATTGAAACAACTTTTGCAATTACTTTCCGCAAACAAAACAAATGTGTGCGAGTCACGCGAACTGCTTGAGCGCCCCTCGCCACACATTCACCGTTGCATAACGACCAGGCGGCGGCGTGAGGCGCAGTGGGCGTGGCTCGAGGGTTGGTTAGCGATAATTATACACAGCATTGTGTTCATGCATGGCATACAAGCCATTCAATGTTAATGACAATAACGAGACACAGCGCGCTTTAACCAGCAACAACAACAACAACTGCAGCAGGTGAAGGGTTGCCAACTGCACAGGTGTGTAAAACTGGTGTAGGTGGACAGCTGTGCATTAGGCTTTGACGTGTGCTTGGCAGCTTGTTCAAATTGTTTAAATTGCTGTTAACAATGAAGCGTTTTTTTTTTTCTTTTTTGCATAATGCATGTGAGTTGAGCTAATAAAAGGTAGCCGCATATACCCCATACGAGTGTTTATGAGAGTTTATTATAGAGCAATTAAAATATATATATGTATATATATTTATGTTTTTAATATGTATTTAAAATCCACCTAAGTTTCCATTATTTTCCCTGTATTTATACAGAGTTTTATATACTCCTTACTCTTGTTTTTAAAGGGTATTTCACAGCAAGCTATCCTGTAAACTGAATTTATAAAGCTGTAAACATTTATAGCTGTATAAAAACGTATTTCGGGCTTGTTATCTAAACAAGTTTTCTAATAATTGTTAAGTAAATAACATTTTTATTGCGGCAAAAATAAATTGAGCAATTTTTGCACTTTTTTTTTATGGCTCAACTGAATGAACTGTAGAAGAAAATGCATATGAACTATATATAGTTGAGGAATTTGAAATTTAACTGTAATTTAGCTGAGATTTATATGTACATATATAAGTATGTATGTTTGTATTTGCTTGTGCTTGAATTGTTTAGCTGCAATTACCCAAACAATATTTCAAATGGAAATTGCCGAAAAACGTAGCAAGCAGCAGCAGCATTTGCTGTTGCAGCTGAAATGCAAACAAAGTAATGGAAAATCATGAACACACACACACACACACATACACACACACCCACTCACATCGCCTTTATATTCATGCGCATCTAGAGCATTTTGGATTTGATGCTGGCTCTGGGAGTCCTTTGGCACATCAAAAACTTTGCTTCCACCAGTCCTTGTGGCTACAATTTTATTATTACGTTTATTTGACTTGACCCGATGGATATGCATACATAAGCAGGTTTCCTGCCAACAGAAGCAGCAGCAACAACAGCAACAGCAACAACAGCAACAGCAGCAACATTTGCATTTTGCAATTTTCATTGTTGGCTGCAGCTGGGCCCGGCTGCTGTGAATTGCTCGTAAATCCTTTAGCCGCAGCCACGCCCATGCCCACGCCACAGCCCACCCACACACACACACACATAGTCATTGTCCGAATGTCTGTTGTGGCTTGCAAATTGTGTATAAACGCAGATTCCCTTGCCAGCTATAGCTATCTTCCTCTCTTCCTCTCTCTCTCTCTCTCTGCTCGTCCACCTCACTCTGGCTGACAGAGGCAGTCTCAGTTAAATTGGATTATGCAATTGCCAGCGCTTGCTGCAGTTCAACTGCAGACACCTTCGGGCCACTTCGGGCATATCTACCTACCGCTGTCCCCCCCACACACATTGCCAAATGGAGCACACAATTCCATTAAGTCCTTTTGTTCTCCCACACACACACACACACACACACACACATTACATACGTGTGCCCCACTCACAACCAATAATTCAATTATGGCCTCGCATTTAATGTACCAAGTAAATTGCTAATTTCAATTTTCCAACGTTTTGTCATCGCTCAGACCAAACATTTTTGCCCCGGGACCCCCATTTGGTTGTTGTAATTTCATTTTCGGGGGCCGGCTAGCTTTTAATTTGCACAATTTGTGCATATTAGCTCCGATTATCTCAAGAATTCCCAATTGTTATCGACGGGAGAGAGAGAAAGAGAGGGAGGGAGAGAGAGAGAGAGAAGGAAGAGGGAGAGAGAGTTAGAGAGCGTTGGTCTTATATGATATGATGTACTGATTATGTGGGTCAACAGGATTTGTTAAAATGAGATGAGTTAAATGAGAGAGAGAGAGAGATAGAGAGAGAGAGTTGTAATAGAGACAGATAAAAATAGAGATAGAGATAGAGTTGTAATAGAGAGAGATAGAGATAGAAATAGAGATAGAGATAGAGAGAGAGTTGTAGATAGAGATAGAGATAGAGTTGTAATAGAGAGAGAGATAGAGATAGAGATAGAGAGAGAGAGAGAGAGAGAGAGAGAGAGAGAGTTGTAATAGAGATAGAGAGAAAGTTGTAATAGAGACAGATAAGGAGAGTTGTAATAGAGAGAGATAGAGAGAGAGAGAGAGTTTTAATAGAGAGAGAGAGAGAGACTTCTGAGATGGAAGAGTCATAAGTTTGTTGTTAGAGGTAGCTAGAGGCAGCAGAGGATATGTACATATGTGTGATAGGAATTCCATCTTAGTATTAATATAAATTCACTTCTGTATGGAAAAAAACACTTCGAAGAAATGCTAAGAGAGAAAACTGAGAAGAGCAGGAAATACTTAAAGGAAATACCTAAAAGACACGCTTATATTAAAAATACTTTGAGCTAATACATAGACAAATTCCATAGAATAAATACCTAAATGAAATGTATAGATGAAAGAAAATATATATTTATAAGCTCGCTTAAGCACAGTCTATAAAGAACACGCGACAATCTCCAATTATTTCTACATTATTCACACACATTCATTCATTCATTTAACTTGGGGTCTTGGACCTATTTCACCTTTAATTAATTTTCAATTATTTTGCGCAATGCTCAAAAAAAAAAAGGAGGTTAAAAATAAAATGCTTAGCGCTGGTAAAAATAAATAAAACTGTTTTGCTCAGCGCAAAAATTGATGCTGATAATTATTGTTATTATTCTTAATGTATAAGTAAATGTATATGTATGCATCGTATGTAAATTATTTTTTTAATATTTATATTTTCATATGCACTTTAAACAGCCGAACGCCCACATTGAGTTCAATGTCTTTGGCTCGACAAAAATAGACGTCAGCAAATAAATGCCTGCGGTTGCCGCTGTCAACTGAATGAATGAATGAATGAATGAGTGAATGAATGAATGGCTGACCAAATGAATGGCTGCTAAATTTCAATTAATTGCGAAAATAAATTTAAAACGAAAATAAATAAAAAAAAAAACAAATTGTTTTTGTTTGAAATATACAATATACTATATATATGTATATATGCTAAGCACGTGGCAAACCTGACCTGATGGTTGTTGCAATTGTTGTTGTTGTTGTTGTTGTTGTTGTGCTTTGTATGCTAATTTTGCTGTTGGGCCACCCAAAAAGCCAACAAATTGTACTCGGGGGCAAGTGCTACTTAATGCTAAGCCTACTACACAACCATAGGCTAGCCTCCCTCCCATTTTGATTGTGGATATAGTAATATCTCGTTCTCTCTCTCTCACAGTCACCCCCTCTTTGTCTCTCACCCTCAACTCGTTGTCGTTGCTCTGCTTGTTTGCATTTGTACATCATAAATAATGCAAATTAATTAGGTATGGAATTTATTTCACACACTGCCCACTGAAAGTGTGCGCCCACACACACACACACACACACACCTTGATGTTTAAATAAATGAGTCTGTCTGTGTGTGTGTGGCTGGCAATTTACGCCAAAATGCTGGGTAATTTAATTGAAAATGGCAGCCTAGGGCGAGGCGCTGCGAATCGACTCGGTTTGATGGAGGGGGGCTACAGCAGGGGCTGAGGCAGAGACAGCAGCAGAGGCGGGCACAGACAGCGGACAACAAACGCAGACACAAAGGCCAACACTCACACACACACACACACACACACACACACTCACACGCAGGGCAAGCCTCATCGAGGGGACAGCCTACAACAACAACAACTTGCCCTGGCTGTTGCTGTTGTTGTTGTTGTTGTGCATGGCCTGGGCACTTGGCACGTTCCGTGCCAAGCGAAAAAATTCTCATAATAATTAAACGAAACGAAAAAAAAAAAAAAAAAACGCGTTGATTGCATGCAATTTGCATTTTACGACTAACGCGACGACGAGGGCAACAACAACAACAACAACAACAACAACGGCAACCCAAGTGCCGCCGTCTAAAGCTGACTAAATACATACAGATATATGTATAAGTGTATATGTGTGTGTGTGTCTATTTGCAACTGTTTAACTGCTATGCATTAGGGGCTAGCAACAATGCTAGCCGGACAGCTGCTTGGGCTCTCACAGCAGCGACGGCACAGCTCAATGGGTAGCTCAATAAGCCAAAGCAACAACAGCAACAGACCCTACAGCAACAACAACACCGACAACAACAACAACTCTAAGCTGACAGAAGAGCTCGCACCTTTAGCTAAAGGCTGCAGTCCCTAACACCCACACACACACACACAGACACACACACACACACAGAAACACACACACACACAGACACAAACACACACACACAGAGACACGCACTTGCTGTTGATACACAGCGACAACATTTGATTAGCTCGATTAAGCAAATTAGCTTTACATATGCATATGAATATATACGAGCTGATGCACAAAGTAAAGCAGACAGTTTGACTAAGCGCGAGTTAATTTAATTGTAAGAGCAATGAGCAATGTGTCTGTGTGTGTGTGGGTGTCTGTGCATTGTGTACTCCTCATTAAGCACTTAGCGCATATTCCTATGCACTGCTTAAAAGACTTAAGTTGAAGCTCTTTAGTTATTTAGCTGTAAGCCATATAAAACACTAAACAACAAAGATTTCCAAAAAATATAGTCTTAAGCTAGTCTAGTTGAAGGTAAAAATTAAATTAACACACGCGTCTTTCAACATTTGACAGAGACAGTACTTGAGTAAAAGTAAAAGCAAAGAGAGAAGAAGTGCAGAATATCATTAAAGTTGTCTATGTGTATGCAGCAGTTCTCATTTGGTATTTGTATTTAGGTAAAACGAAGCTAGAATGCTCACAGCAGCAGAGAGCGTTCCCATTGCTCAATTGAAGGTCAACTGCAACGAGCTCTACCTGCTGTCGAGAGAGACAGTGCTTGAGTAAAAGTGTCGCTATATAAAGGGCAGCGGCTGCAGCATTTCTTCAGTAGGTCTTCAGTGGTCCAGGCCTGGTGGGGGTCAGCGCAAGAAAGTGAAGCAGAGCGTGTGAATTATAAGCATTAAAGACGTAGAGGAACTACGTGAACGAATGACGTAAAGGAAATACGTAGAAGAAAGAGGAAATACTTAGCGGAAATACTTGGAAACAATACTTAGAGAAAATGCTTAGAAGAAATACTTTGAAATAGTTTGAAATACGTAAAGGGAATATACCCCTTAAAAAGGATATAGACAACTGAAAACATTGCTGAATGCTCAAGAAAACTAGCTATAAATCTTATTTTAAGTAGCAGCTATCGAGATTAATTTAGCTGAACATATGTATATGTATGTTTATACAGATAAATTTAAATTTACTCATTACACTGGCCTACAAGAATACTTAAGAATTAATCTGACGTCTTTTCAAGTATGTAGTTCGATATTCAGGCTATTTATATTCATCCAATTGTTTACAGCATTTCTCTCAAAGAAATAATTTCAAAACAAATATTTTACAAAACATATAAAAACAAATTTAATTTCAATAAAAATGTACATATATTTAAGCAATTTATATGTCCCCATAAAAAAACACTGAAAACATTCAACCAACTGAAAGCAATTAAAACAATTCCATAGCTATCAAAATTTAGCTGATATTAAGAGCAACAAATAAAAATATTCCCAAAAATATTTTATTTTCATTTTCATTTTCTTTATTTTATTTTTCTTTTTTCAAAGTAATAATTCGAATTTTTGTACGCCTTAAAATTGTGACAGGTCGATAAATTTACGAGCTCTTCCGTTCAACATTTATTTTGCAATCTATTTGTTTAAATTAGTCTAAAGCAATGAAAAACCCCGAAACAAAAACAGAAAAACACACAACATGAAAATGAAAAAGAAAATCCCAAAACACATTTCGTATAAACAAATGCTGCTCGAGTAAAAAGTTTTCAATCAACAGCAAAAAATGCGAGCGGGAAAATGAGAAAAAGATCAAAAGAGTTTTTCGCAGTTTTCCATTTGCATAAAGAAAAATCGCTCAAGCGAAAAAAGCCACAAGCACAAAAAACAAAAAAGAAGAAAAGAAAATACTACAAAAAAGATTTATAGATATGTGTATATAAAAATATGTATATATAGATATACAATATTTATGGAGGAATGAAAATCGTAAAGCTGTGGCAATTTTAATTGGACGCAAATAAATTTTGCTGCATTCGCGCAACGTTAAATTGCGTGGAGCATGTGTAAACACATCATAAAACAATTATAAAACATTTCTTGTGGAAAAACAAATATATAAACATATTTGTAAATAAAAAAAATCAAGGCGGTAACTATCGATTAAATGTAACAAACAATAGACAGCAAATGAACTATAACCAATTGACTATGCTGAATGTAAACAAAGTTTTAAATATGTTTTGTATCGATTAATATCGATAAATTGTTATGTAACAAATGAGCCATTTGTAGATTCAATAAGTTATTATTCGAAATTAGTGATTTAATCGACAAATATCTATCGATAACTTGGTTAAATTGACAGCTGTTAATATATAATCGATAAAAATGTTTGAATTTTGCTGAAACCTACTTGATATATTATCTCGCAGTAGATAAGTTCTACTGATTAATAGTTGAGCTATTGCGTAAACCCTGCAAAATTAGTTTTGCTGTGATTTACATTCGACAAACAGTAAATTATATCGCTAACAAATCGATCGCGCTCTCAACAAGTGTAGCCCATTCGAACCTTAGACACTTAATTTGCGCTAATTTCAAATAGTTTTTTGCCACCTGCCCAATGGCTGCCAGCAGTGCCCTGCTGTCTAGGCTAACTAAGTTGATATATTTGTATATATAGACGATATATATATATATATATATACTAGATATACATATGTACATATACATATGTAGATTGAGTAATGTGTGTGAGATTTGGCTTCTGCCAGTTGGTTCATTGCCAGATTATTTACGGATGCCAGAGATTGGCGTAAATCTGAGCGTACAAATTGTGCTTGCCAAATATATTTATACATATATATGCATAGGTATATTCGACACATTTTGCGCCTGATCGAAAGTAGCTCATTATAATCATAATGATTGTAATTATGATGAATATACATATATATACATATATATGTTGTATGTATGTACGTATATTTTGATATATATAGAGAGATCTAGCATGATGAAGTGCCAATAATTTTTTGGCATTTTGTTTAACCAAAGTGCCTGTCATATGTTTATTCCCTGCTGCTTCTTCTTCATGCTTTTTGCATTGCTCATTATTTATGAGTATTGTGATTCGTTTGCTTCTTCATGAGGTTGAAAAATAGGGTATATTAGCTTCAATGCAGTTGCTGATTGACTGGTGTGTCTTTGTCTTCTAATCTGATTAGCGACATTTTGATACGCCTAGCGTATATAATTTATTTTTTCAACAATAACGCTAATTAGTTGTAAATACTTGTCTAGACTTGCCTTAATAGCTATGCTTAATTAGAGGCGTGACAAATCGTCAAATACTTTATGAAACGAAGTATTTTACAGCCGAGCTACTGTTAGGAATGTCGACAGATTGTTCTTTATAAGCTTATTTATCGGACTTATTGAACTTGAAATGAATCAATGAATATACAGTCAGCCATACTGAAACTATACACTGTCAGAAATGAACTATCAGCTTCATTGCTATGCTCCTTTATATAGTAAAAAGAGTATATTGGTTTGGTATATATATAGTATGGTATCTTTTGAGGGCGTGACATATTCAACATATTCATTCATTTAGTTCTCTTTGCAACTTGAGCGAGTATGCTGCAGTCGCATGTACTTCAACATTTTTCAACTTTAATGCAATGCGCATAATAATTTATGAGCATTTTAAAAGCTTTTCTCGCTAGCTATTTATTAATTTTATTATTTTTTTTTAAATATTGTTATTATATTTTGACGAGGCTTGAATAGGCTAGCCACTGGCTAGCTGCAATTTTATTTATATGCTGTTAATTAATGTCAAGCATTTCAATAAACAATTAAAGTGTGGGATCGGGTGTGCGAGGAGGGCTGGGGTTGCGGGGCGAGCTCAGATAGCGGGCGGGCAATTGAAATTTATGAATGTCATTAAAATTTTGCTTTCATTTATTAATTTTCGTTGTTGTTGTATTTGATTGTTGTTGTTGCTGCTGCTTTTGTTGCTTTTGCACATTTTGCTAGCTGTTTTGTGCTTGGCGGTGCATGAAATGCAATCGGGGGAAAAAAAAGAAGAAAACAAAAATCAACTGAATAATGAATAGTTTTTTTTTTCACTTTTTTCATGGCAGTTGTTGTTGTTGTTGCTTTGGCTGTTGTTGTCAAACAATGGGCGCCCAAATGCATTCAACTTTGGCACAACAACAACAACAACAACAACAACAACAGCAGCAATAACAATAACATTTAAGCCTGCTCAATTTTGCCTCACCTCAAATTGTGGGCAGCCAGACACGCCCATTTGCACGCACATACAAATGTATATATATGTATATGTATATACGTAAATATATGTATGTGTGCATGCATAATTTATGCATTTCTGTTTGTGTGTGTGCGTGTGTGTATGTTTATCCATTTCGCTGACCGCCTCCTGCGGCTTTGCATTGCGTGCCAAAGTTGCCGCCTCTGTCTGGCCGCATGTCCTGAAAGAGCCAGCCAGCCAGCCAGCCCACAACAAAAGCTAATAAGCAAAAAAAAAAAAAAATGGCTGAAGAGAGAATGCTAGACCTGGGCTATACCCTGTAAAGTTATGGGCGGTAGCAAAAGAGTCAAACTCAGCTCTAGCTGTACTCTATAATGTTAATTAACATAATCAATTCTAGCTATAATCTGCAATGTTAATGAACATAATCATATGTTAACACTGGAGTGCTGTTAAGTCAATGTTAAGCGGCACACAAGAGGGCAAAATGCAGCAATTGAAGTTTGCGCGTAATAGTCATTAACATAGCACGGCTCTGTTAATAACAGAGCGCTAGCAAGACAATTTTAAACAGTAAATGTAAGATCTAAATGTTGTACAATAAAAATCTCTATGTAAATATAGAGTCTGCAAAGCAAATAGACTCAGAGACAGAGAACTTAAGCTAACTGAGAAAATGTTAAGACAGAACTGTTAATAACAGAGCACTGCAAGATTTAGATGTCATTAACTACAATATATATACTTAAGTTAGCACACCCTCTAAGCCTAAACATCCTAGGGTATCTGCAGCTAGTACATAAATCATTAATAAATTATGCACTCAATTAGCATATTTTACACAATAAATGCCAAACAGCTGCCAGCTACAGCAGACACTTGAAACTGCAACAAGCTTTACAGGGTATCATAAACCTATATGCATATTTGTAGTGATGGTCAACGTGTTTGTATTGCTTGCAATTAACGGAACAGCAAACAGCAAGCGGCAAACCAGCAACAGCAGCATAAATGAAATATGCATGAAAACAATAATCAATGCAAACACAACGAGCAGCCGATAAAACAAAACGAAAGCGAGGGTATATTCAGCTCGGGCGCTGTGGTGGGGGTTTACACTGGCTGCTGCCAATGCAGTTTACTCGATTAAATTTTAAGTGCCGTGTCATTAAAATCGCGTGAGGGAGCTGCTGTTGCTGCAGTTGTTGCAGTTGCTGTTGTTATTTGTATGGGGCGTGGCACAGCAGCAGCAGCAGCAGCAGCAGCGAGACGAGCTTAAAGGGGAGAATTGCATAAAGTGAAGTGCATGACTAGCGGATATCCTAGAGTAGGAAATGTTAAAGGTGAGACTAGCGAATTTTACTTAAGAGTGAACGAATGACGGATACCCTACAGAGCATTTCAGCTGGGTTTAATAGGGCTTTAATAAGTTGTGTCCCCAAATTACTCAACAGCCTGCAGTTTGATATATCTTAACTCCTCTCCCATCAAATATTCTCCCAAATAATCTCAGCTCTATAATACTCGCCAAGATATTCTCATCTATAAAGCATTCTCTCAGCCCTTCTCTCATCATTTCATTCCTCTACGAGCTACATACCTTCCCACCAAAACCCAGCCACCCCGCCGCCACCTCATTCTCAATGCAGAATTATGAAATTTAATAATAATAAGAGCAATGCTTGTAGCTGCCAATTGCGGCGGCAGTTACAGTTGAAGGAACTCGGTGGAAATTTTCAACTGCGAATGGGGGGGAAAGAAAAATAAAATGGAGTGAGAAAATGTTGTATTAATTTTAACTGAGCTGCGACGCTATAATTAACTGGACTGAGGCAAAATGTGGGCGGGGCAGGCCTGAACGCCCACATCATTAACAGCAACAGCACTGGCAACATCATCATCATCATCATCATATATGATTATTAGGTATTTTTTTTTGTTAAAAGAAATTGAAATGGGTCGTCGTCGTCATTAGCAGCAGCAGGAGAAAAAAAAAAAACAAACATAAAAGGCGCACTAATTAAAATTACAACAAAAGCTGGACAAAAAGGTCAGAGAGCGAGCGAGGGTGGAAAATGTGTATATAATAGATAAACAATAACAACAACAACAGCAAGAGCAACAACCACGACAACAACAGTAAACGGGCAACCTAATTGAGTTGGAATAAAATGAAGAAGCAGCTAAAAAGGACAAACTGACAAAAGCAGGAGCACATAAAATGTAAAGCAAACATTTAATTTTAAATATACACAATTTCCCTCGATGTCTTTCATCCAGGTCAGTCAAATTGAATTAAAAATGTGATTGTTAATTTGCAATATGCGCATAATTAAAGAGAGATCAACATAAAGAAGCAGCTGAAGCAGAAACAGCAACAGCAGTAGCAGCAGTAGCAGGAGTAGCAGGAGTGGAAGCTGGAGCAGGAGTTCGCTAACAACGTCACATTAAAGCTGATTTGCCGCTTGAATTGTCAGCCAAAGCCAGACACACACACACACACGCACACACACACGCACACACACACGCACACAGCTGCAAATAAGCAAACATGCAAACAAACAAATAAACGTGCAAACTCAAGCTGGTTTTATTCGCGCATTTTATCAGGCATTACGTATACGACATATATGCTCTTCTGCTGCTGTATCTGTGTGTGTGTGTATGTGTGTGTGTGTGCGTTTGCTACTGTGTAGGTGGCAAGCGCTTAGCACAGGAAGCCGGAAGGCAGCTGGAAGGAAAGAAACACAAACGCTGAACGTAGGGAGCGGCACAGTGGTGCCATTATATGTAAATCAAAATAATATTTGTAAACAAACACAAAGTGTATTTATACATATTTCTTCACAGAGATGAGACTATAAAAAATATTGTTATAAGATTCTTTTAATATACAGTATATTAATATATATTCATAAATTTAATATACATTTAAATATATATTATTATTAATATTTTATATTATTATTTATGGTAAATTTTCTATATTTTATTTTACATATGTATATTCTATTCAAAGAGTTAAAAATATATATGAGTTTTATTGAATTTTAAATATTATTAAAATGTTTTAATTTTTTCAATATTTAATAATAGTATTCTAAAAATGTATTATAAATTTTAAAAATTAATTTTTTTTTCATAAATTAAAATTTTGTTATTTATTAATTATTAATTTCAATTTTTTATTTTTATATGTACAATATAAATATATTTTTTAATTTAATTTTATTTTTATATTTTTTTATAGATTTTTTTTTATTTGATATAAATATATTTTTTAATTGTATTTTAATTTTATATATTTTTTTTATAGATTCTTTAATATTTATATTTTATGTATTACTATTTTATTTTGTACTTTTTAATATATTTTATTATTTTCATTATTGTTTTATATTTGTATTTATTTTTTTATTATATTTTTATTTATTTTTATTATATCTTTATTTATTTATTTTTATTGTATATTATGAATTTTTATTATTTGTTTTTAACCTTTATAAATTGTTTAAAAAAGATGCATTTATTTGCAAGTATTGTAACCTGTTTTCACATTTCCCACCTACTTTTTTCTCAGCTCACAATTTACCTTAATTAACTCTAACTCAACCAAAAACAAAAAATTGCAATTTGTTATCAGTTTTTCAAGCTCTCGTCGCACTGTGCTGTTTTTTTGCGTGTGCGGATGGCAGCAGGACAGTGCAGGACAGGATAGCAGAGGACGGGACAGCACAGGACAGTTCAACCACAGCCCAGGGCATACACACACACACATCCTGCTGCGTTCTGCTGAATGCTCGACTGACTGTCCGCCTGCTGTCTGCTGCCTGCCTAGCCGACAGACTAACTGCTAAAAACCCAAAACCCAAACCGTAGCCGAACCCAAAACCCAAACCAATGCTCAGCGCTCACAGCATGGCAGCACTGGCTTTCTCGACCCAGGGCCAAGTATTTTTTCTTTCTTCTCTTTTTTTTGTTCTTTCTCATTTCGTTTTGCTTTTGTTTTATGCTCGCGTTCACAGCTCCTACATATATGGCACATCCGGTACGAGAGCAGGAACGTGTAGCATGTGTATGCGAAACGTAACGTGCCATGGCAGCTGGAATTTACAATGGCAGCGAGCGAGCCACAGAGACCCCCCTCCCCACCCCGCGAGCCTGTCGCCTGTTTCAGCTACTGCTGCGGCTCGAGCTGTCTGTGCCTTATATAAAATATCCTGCCAACTTGTGTGGCGCTTCCTGTGGCGGTGTGGCACGCATACATAGATGTGGGCATGCATGTGTGTGTGTGTGCGTGTGTGTGTATTTACACCCAAAACACCCACCAGGCTGGCTCACCCTCTTTGGCCACTGACGTTGATTTTGTCGCAGTGTCGCAGCGACAGCAGCAAACAAAGCGTAACCCCGCACTTTACTCTAGAAGTTGATTGTTGTTGTTGTTGTTGTTTTTGTTGTTGTTGTTGTTGTTGCTGCTGTTGCTTTAGCTGTGTTTATTGTTTGTGCCAGAGGAAAATGGAACCTTAGCTGGCATGTTCCAAACGCTTTTGTTTCAGGATTTCTGCAGCGACGTTGTCAACGAAGTTTTCCTGCTGCCACATGTATGTATTTTTTTTTCTCCATTTCTTTTGGCTTAAATACATATAAAGTTCTTCTTTTTTTCGTGTAGGAAATTTGCGCTTAAATTATGCACAGCGCATAAATTAAATGTCAATTTTAATAAAGTCATTCGACATGAGGGGCTAAAAGAGAGTTTTGCCAAATCATAGCAGGAAACGGTAGTGGGTGTGTGTGTATGTGTACTGCGGTCGACAGACTGCCAGAGAAATTAAATTTTTATGAATCAACAGAGTGACGCACACACACACACACACACACGCGAGAAGGTGCTGCTCTGGTCTGGGGGTCCATAATGAAGTTTAAATGTGTAATATAATGGGCATTGGGCATGGGCGAGGGCGAGGGCCAGACGCTGTGACGCCCTTTGCCAGCTCTAATACACAACCCCACAATTTCACATTGTGTGCATGTTCCAGGTTAAAGTGGTTAAATAAACGCACGCGTGGCGACACAAATGAAACGTGACGAGTGCCACTGACGACGATAGCAACAACAATCGCACCTCGCACCATCCCTCGCCATTGTAGCAAAAAGGCCACCGAGCAGTTGGTGGAGGTAGGCGTGATGTTGCAATCGTGCCCGGCATGTGCAAGCAGAGCAGAGTAGAGTAGAGCAGACAATGTCGAAAGGCCGCCAATCTTGTACGGCAATGCCACACGCGTGCCACGCACTTTAATCATATCGAACGTAGCGAAATGAAAAAGGCAAACAAACCAAACCAACGGCCAGACATTATCAGACTATAAAGCAAAGTGAACAAACAATGGTTAGATAATTCTATAGAGAATCGCAAAATGGCAAAACCTCAAGTGGAAGCTAAGAATCTGCTGATCTATTGTGAGCAAAAGCTGAAGATAAATACCTCATATATAATATATGTATATATAGACAACCCTTACCGACATAAATTCTCTAAACTTCCGATAGATAGGAATTCCATATACATTCAACTGGAATTAGAAAGCATTAAACCGACGCTATCTATACTTAAAGCAGTCAATAATATATCCCATATCTATATCTATACTTAAAGCAGTCAATAATATATCCCATATATGTTTGCAGACACAAAGCTTAGGTAAAATCTTTAATTCCGACAGATATTAACTAAGGGAATTACAAATATATTATATTGATAAAGCAGGCAATTAGTTATCTAACAACTAATTCTCTAGAGACGTGCAAGCTGATAAGGCTGAAATTGAAATTTGATAACAGTACAGCTATCTAGACAAAAAAGTCGAACATAATGCCATATAGACCTTTAGATATCGAGCTCAATAGGGGGCTTCAGGCAAGGGCTTAACTTGCAATCAACTGTAGGAATATATTAAGTCTTTTGCATAGAAAAATGATATGTTTTCGATATGTTACATAAAAAAATGGTTAATTAACTAATTGTCTTAAGCTTGGCCAGTTTCAATGCTAGAGTTTAAGTCAGTAATCTATGGAAGAAAGGGAATTCCCTTGGAGATAGAGCTGATGAAAAATGTCTATATAAACCTGAATACCAACTGAGAATTGAACACAATTTGTTGCTTAATATATATTCCATAATAAATTTTAATATAGTATCACTCTTAACTACATTTTATTATTAATAAATTTTTAAAGTAGAAAACGCCTCTTAAATTTTCTTTTGCTACAAATAACCCAAGTTAAAGTTCAAATTAACTGACATGTCCAAAGTTTCCCCAGCAATCACATTGTGGTATACGAAACTAATTAACCTGTGCGTGAAATATTTTCCAAATTCCCTTTGAGGTTTCTGTATAATTTATGTATAAGAGCCACAACAACAACAACAACAACATCCACAAGCTAAATGACATTGCATGTCAAGCTCAAATTAACGAAAAGTATTTTTGAGCTCAGGCACATGCAGAGAAAGGGAGGCAAATACGTGCACGCACACACACACACACACACACACACACACTCATAATTAGAGTCTTCTTATAAGGCAGGCTGACTGTCATGTGAGCCAGCCTCAAAATGAGACAACGGACACCAGACAAGTTGAAATAATTTGTCAAATTAGAGCCAAATTTTAATTGTGGCTGACTTTGGGCTGGAGGCATGTTCAGATTGTAATTACAAATGTTATGTAATTGAAAGGATAACAGCATATGATAATGTTAAAAGTGAATGTAAAAGAGCTGTCATATCAACAGACTGTTAAGTAACAGTAAAGCTCATGCTAACAGTGAGCAGAACAACAATTGTAATACATATTAACAGAATGTTAAATAGTGTCAGAGTTAAGGATGTGAGAAATTTACTTAACAGCGATGATGAATTTAACAGTACGATTTACATAAACAATTCCAGTAAAAGCATGAATACAAATAAAATTTTATATATTCTATTGATCAACATAAATACCAAACATGTTAACTTATATGTTATGCACATAACATTTAAAATTTTATATACATACAATTTTAAGTAATTGCATAAGTTTATATAACATAGAAGCTACATTAATTTGATTTAAAGCAATTATATAAAAATAAAACACAAATCTCATATATTCATTCTATTAGAATAAACCAAACCACATTTCTAGTTTCTAGGATTTTCTTTTCAGAAAATAATTTATCATTAAATCTTGCTTAACGGTTTTCGAGAAATGTTTTTCAGCTCTTGTGCGTTTTTTTGGGCTCAGCCTGTCGAAAACTTTTACGCATTGCTGCACTGCATTTCGTTAATTAAAAGCACAAAACTATGCTGAATAATTAAATGAGCTAAGGCAGACGGAGACACACACACAGAAAGAGAGAGAGAGAGTGAGAGAGAGAGAGAGAGAGAGAGAGAGTGAGACTGAGATAGAGCAAGGCAGAGCAGACATGTGTCAAAGGGATTTGGGGATTATTTCAGGTGCTTGTGTGGGTTGGCTGATGAGAGTCAAAGTTTTATGCAAAGACTTTAGCCTAATGCTACGAGGTGCTCAAGTGTGAGCAGATGTGAGCGTATGTGTGTGTGTGTGTAGGTGTATGGCTTGTCTGCGTATCTACTAAAACACGCCTGAGAGCACACACAGCAACAACAACAACAACAACAGCAGCTATAAGAACAAAAGCAAAACATCAATAGGCAATGCGCTGCATGCAGCTATGCATAAGCAAATACTTTGTGACTGTTGAAACTGTAGCGATATGTATGTATATGGAAAACTCTAGCCAGCACTGCAGATACACTCTAATGAAGGTTTACTGCTGCTGTCTGTTTGTCTGCAGCAGCAACATTTGCCTTTTACTTGAGCCCTGCATCTTCCAATCAGTTGACGCCCACAGTAAAACTTTTTGGCTGGAGCTTCAGCCACGTTTAAATATATGCAAATCAGCAACAGCAAAAGCAGCAACAGCAGCAGCAACAACAACAACAGTTGCTGCCGTCGCCAAGTTGTGAAAATCAAATTAAGCAGCAGCAGCCAAAAAGATGTTGCTGCTGCTGCTGCTGCTGCAGTCGCATGTCAGGCGGCGCGTGGGCGTAGCCAAACATTTGGCAGTTGCTGTTGCTGCAGCAGCGACAAATGCAGACAGTCAACAATGTTGCTGCCAACATTTTGTATAACTTCTCGAGTCCCCAACCAGCAGCTACACATTTCTGAAGTGGCAAAAACTTAGTGGCTGCTGCCGTTGCCATTGCCGTTGCCAGCAGCAACAACAGCAACCCACACCACAGCAACCAAAGAGAGAGAGAAAAATATGAAAAAATAGGAAGCAAAGCGGCACTGAAAATGCAGAGGGAATGAAACTTGGCAACTTTAGCTGGCAATTTTCTTCAACTATTTCATTTTCAAGTAGTTCCCCACGATTTTTCGGGCTAAAGGAAACGAAAGGCTTAGGGAGCTGCAAGCATTTGGCGCCACAACAACGACAACAGCAGCAGCAGCAGCAGCAAGAGAAGCGAGCTTGAAATTGAATTGAAGTGTGCTTCAGTTTTGTGTTGTCAGGCAGAAGGAAGTAGTTAAGTGAACTCAAGGGAAAACTTTTACTGGGGCGCATGGCAATTCGTAACCAGCGTTAAAAACTTTGTATGCCCTGCTGGCAAAAGTTAACAAATATTGGGTATAATAAGCGCAAGCAGCTAAAGGAAGCAAAACGAAATTAAGCGGGTTTTTAGCTCAACTTAACAAATGAATGAATGTTAATTTGAAGCTGCTTTACAACACTATTTAACATAATATGCAGCACTCTTATAGCAGTCAAGGCCCACGTAAATACAGACACTGCTTTATATATGTTTTACTCAATAATATTTTCGTGCATTTTGCAACACTGAAAAGGTACTCAAACCTAGCTACAGCAATATGCTTTAAATGTTTTTTTTTTTCAGGCAACATCCATTTATTGTTCGTACACACAGTTTTTGTGCATTTTACAACACTAAATTTCTACTGCTGTTGCCTCTATTTAATAATTTTGCATGCTCAAATTGCAAAGCTGCTTATTTGTGCATTTTCTAACACTGCAGTGCTCAAAACTTATTTAACAAGAAGTTCCGTTGAAAAACTTGCGATAATTCTGCTTTGAAAGTGCTGCCACACTTTGTGCAGCATAACAAATGGCAGCACTAAAAGCTTTTTAATTAAGTTTCTTAAGTAATTTGATTTTTTTTTTGCATACGTTGCGTATGCGCAATTAAGAGATAAAGGTTGAAACTTGCAAAAGGCATATTTTAAGAAGAAGAGAAGTTTTAAAAGTGGATTCAGAACTAAAACATAGATGTCTTTATGTGTATTAGCAGCTGTAACAGCTGCTTAACAGTTGGGCCAAATGCTTACATAGCTGTTACTGTAAGATTCTTAAAAGAACATATTAATGTTATGGGAATGTTAAACTGCATAAAGTCAGCTGCTTAATAGTTGGGCCAAATGTTTACATAGCTGTTACTGTAAGATTCCTAAAAGAACATATTCATGTTAAGGGAATGTTAAGCTGCATAAAGTCAGCTGCTTAACAGTTGGGCCAAATACTTACATAGCTGTTACTGTACGATTTTTAAAAGAATATATTCATGTTAAGGGAATGTTAAACTGCATAAAGTCATTTATTTACATCGGGAATATTATTTATTTATTTATTTTACATATTTAACTTTTCTATTATCTTTCTCTTGTTATTCTAACGATAGTATACATATATATTTTATATTAGGTACAGTTACGCCAACTCTCTTCAACTCCTTCCAGCTGTATAGCTCAGCTCTTAGTTACTAAAACTAACAGCTGTTGGCTTTAAGCAATATCTGCTGAAACTTTTTTAGTTTGGCCAAAGCTTATAAATAAAACTTTGACATCTTAAGCAACTCGTTGGAGTTGCGAAAACAAAAGACTCGAATGTCAACGTAAGGTCAGCTTAGCCAAGCATACATATCGTTACTTTTATCTATGACTTTCACTCTGTGCGTATGTGTGTGTGTGTGTGTGTGATTCCTCCTGCTCCTCCCCAACCTCACGCAGCTTCAATCAACAAACATAAAAGCCAAGCAAAAATTTGTTGGCAGTGATAAATGTTTGGCTTGCGAGGTGACAGTCAAAAGTTTTGCTGTGTCGCATGTGGCTGCCACAGTTGATGACTGCCAGGCAACCACTCCAACAACCACCACAAACAACCATCGAGCCAGCCCCTGGCCAATCCCCCCCAGTTAGTTGTTAGCAAAGTTCTTCTCTTCTTCTTCTTTCAGCCCAGCTGGCTTTCTTGTTTCATTTGTTTGTTCGCTTTTTGCTGAAATGAAAGCAAAGCAAACAATTTTCGGCGATGGGAGAAGAAAAATAAAACGTGCCACGCCCACCAACCGAAACAGAGGAGGGGAGGGGCGGCTGCAGAGTGTCAGCATGTCAAATGCGGTATGCAAATGTGGTACAGTGGAAAATGCGCGGAATTTAACAGAAGGCGTGAGTGAGAGGAGGGGCCCGGAACGAAGCAGCGGAAGAAGAGAGAACAAATTTTCATGTGATTTTCATTTATCTCGCTTAAAAGACGAACTGCCGTTGTAGCTGTGTATGTGTGTGTGTGTTTGTGTGTGTCTGTGTTCCTGCTTGTGTTTTGGCAGCTAATTAAACACAAGCCACACAAAACAAAAGACCCCAAATATACATATAAATATATATATACAGTATATACATATATGTATATTTGAACACACGCACAGTGGGTCTCTATAAATAAAATTTGTACAGCGCGGCCAAACACATTTCAAATTGAAATTGAAATAAATTAAAAAGTCAACGGACAGAGCTAAGAGCAACAGCCAAGGGGGAGATGGCTGAATGAGTGAGTGGTAGAGGGCGTGAGAGAGCGAGGGAGGGAGGTAGACAGGCAAGAAGCTGTCCGCCTCATAAGCCAAGTGGTCAAAGCAACGTCAATTTGTAGCAGTTAACAAATTTTTGTATAGCAATAAAATTAAATTTTATGAGACAAGCCCAAACAAAGCGTTAAATGCATATGTATATAACAAAATGAATTTGCAAATATATTTTTAAAATTAACAGCAGGCCATAATTGTAAAAAAAAAATAAAGAAAAAAAAATTATATATTAAAAAGCAAAAAAAAAAGACAAAAACGTTTCAAGTCGCAAATTGTGTTTATTGATGGCCTCGAGAGCACAATAATTCATAATGTATATACATATATATATATGTATATATTTATGTATGTATATTTATATATAGTTTTAAATCTGCTCTGTTAGCATATTCAATGATTCGCTTCCAAGAAACATCAAATCAAAATCAAAATTATTTATGATTTTCTGTTCCTTTATTTTTTTCAAAATTACATTAAGCATACGACGTGTTGCACATGTCAGCACTGTCATTTAACAGCGAATATTTATATATATATATGTACATATATTTCACAAATACCCTTGAATTATGCAGAGCATTGAAGCCAGCTGATTAACAGCTCAATTTGAGCTCAATATAAAATATGCAAAAGTTAAGAGAAAAGATAGAAAATTCATTGGGTATTACAGAGAACTAAGCAAAAAACATATCAGCTAGAGAACTGCCAGGATATTATGATAAGAATATCATCTAGTCTACTCCTAACTAACGTAACTAATCCTCATCTATCATTATCAATTTCCAATTTCTTGTCATTTGACATCTCTGATATTATTTATTATAGCTTATTTTCCTATTTTTCGATTGCCGAACCTATCAGCTCATAATATCTGTATAGTCTCTATCATCATTTATTTTTCAATTTCTTCACTTCGTCTGGTTTCTGGTCTTCCTATGCTTTATATAGGTTTCTCTATAATCTAATCTATATATATCTATATATATAATCTATATAAAATAATCGATATAGTCTATTACAGCAATTAGTGTACAGTATCTACATAGTCTATCATCACTTATCATCCAACAAAGTCTTTCCATTACTTTATCATAGTCGATTCACAATTTCGTCTAGAGTATCTATGTAGTCCATCAGCTTTTACCGTTCTTGTCCCTTGCCCAATTGCCGTATTTATAGAACTCTTTAAGCATTTGCTCATTTTGAGCTGTCGACGTAATACGATTTGACACATGTGCCGCAGCCGCAGCCTCTGGGGTGCCATTAATTATAGACGCAGATCTATCTCGTCGCTCGGGGCAGTGGAAAAAACTATAGAAAGCTAGCTCTATCTCCCTCTCTCTCTCTGTGTCTTTCTGGGGGGGCCAACTCAACTTTTTAATACACAAATCGAACAGTTTTCAAATATTTGGTGGATTGTTTTTCCTTTGCTTTTCGGTATGTAAAACAAATTAACTTGTTTGTTTATTAAAAATTTAAGTGGAAATCTTCAATGTGGGCAGCGGGGGGACGACGGCATTTTGTGTGGGCAATATGTTAGCTGTTGGTAGTATTTAAAATTGCTTGCGGCTGGCTCACTTTTGCCTTTTTGACGTGCACAAAATGTTTCATTGAAATTACGCGCTTTTTGGATTTATTTGTTTTCTTTATTGCGGGTTTCTTTTTTCTTTCGACTCGTTGCCCGCATTTTTCACACGTAATTCTGACAGCTTTATGTGCGTGTATGCGTTTGTTGGTTTTTGCCTTCTATTTGCTGATTTTGGCGTGTATTTCATTTTTGTATGCCAAATGTGCGAAATGTCATAAATTTTATGGCCAGCGCGCATGCAAAACACAAAAACGAGAACCAACAAAAATATATATATAATATATATATATATATGAATATTATTTAAAAAAAAAGGAAAAAGAAAATAAAAGTCTGCTGGCTTTGCAGGCGGAGTTACATATTTCTCTGCTTCTTTCGGGCCAGCGGCAAAAGTAATGAAATTCGTATTCAGTTTATTTTCATTTTTATGCGAGTTTTTTTTTTCATTTTTACGACGAGGAAGACACGAGCTCTAAAGCCAAAAAAAAAAAAAATCCCAGGCAAATGGTGTCAAAACTGCTTTGCGTGCAATATTTGCCAAAGCCAAGTAGAAGAGGCAGAAGAACAAAAGAAAACAGAAAAAAATTATGTTTAGACGTGTTCATGCTAGAGCTAATATATAATAGGGACATCTATAAACACTCTAACTTTCGAGATTTCAAGCTAAATCTGTAAGCAGATATATATAGAAGAGATTGCAACCATAAAACTGTAAAGTTTTTAGTATTTGAGTGGAGAACTGAGAGAACTTGAATTTATTTGACAGCAAATATTAACAACGATAAAGTTGAGCACATCTGGCCCATAAAAATATGAACTGCTAATAGAGTAGAACGATGCCTTAAATATGTGTGACAGACCAAGTCTTAGCAAATATAATTCGAGGCTAAGTTGCGACTAAAGTTTTTTAAAGTTAGAGATAGATAAACACAAGAGAACATATATAGACAAAAGTTGGTAATAGCATATTCTAGCATAGTTTTAGAATAGATTAGTAAACAAACAAATTGAATCCAAAATTTTTCTGCTGCTCCATTAACCGGCTGATCAAGTTATTGACACAGTTAGTGTATGCCACATTATGCATAGGGTATCAAGAGCTCTTAAGTCAACTCGATTGTTGATTTCAAATTATATTGCTTTGCTTTGATTTATGTGAGGTTTCTTTCAATGTCTATATATGTATGTGTGTGTGTGTGCGTATGTTTACCTTTGATTGTACTTGAAGTCGAACAGGTAAACAAATATTTGCCAAGCCATTACGAATAATGAGTTGAATATGTTTTTTATACCCTGAACCCATTGAAAATGGGAATTCGGGGTGTAATGGTTTTGTTGAGATGTATGTAACAGGCAGAAAGAGGCGTGGCAGAGCACACAAAGTTTATATATTCTTGATCAGGGCGACGAGTTGAGTCGATTTAGCACACTATTCCTCTGTCTATTTTTTCTAAGTATTCCCTTTACATATTTGAAAGTATTTCCGCTAAGTATTTCCTCTTTCTTCTAAGTATTTCTTCTACGTATTTCCTTTACGTAATTCCTCTACGTATTTCCTTTACGTCATTCCTTCACGTAGTTCCTCTACGTCTTTAATGCTTATAATTCACACGCTCTGCTTCACTTTCTTACGCTGACCCCCTCAAGGCCTGGACCACTGAAGACTGACTGAAGAAATGCTGCAGCTGCTGCCCTTTATATAGCGACACTCTAACTCAAGCACTGTCTCTCTCGACAGCAGGTAGAACTCGTTGCAGTCGAGCTTCAAGTGAGCAATTGGAACGCTCTCTGCTGCTGTGAGCATTTTAGCTTCGTTTTACCTAAATACAAATACCAAATGAGAACTGCTGCATACACATAGACAACTTTAATGATCTTCTGCACTCCTCTCCTTGCTTTTACTTTTACTCAAGTACTGTCTCTCTCAAATGTTGAAAGACGCGAAGAATTATTGAAATATAAGTTCTACGAAAGTTTCAGGGAATTTCCTAGTCGAGCAGTCTCGACTAGAGTTTTCTTATTTGTTTTCTTTATTGTTGTTTTTTTTTTCCTTCCCTGACCAATTGAGTCATAATAATTACGTACACCTCCATATGTAATATTTACTATTATGAATATTTTAAGCGCTGTTCAGTTGATTTTCCATAAATGTATTATATAAACCTTAAAGTAAATTGTTATTTAAATTTCAATATTTTATGCAAATCTATTTATTGAATTATTTATCAAAATTCATTTACATGTGGGAAGTATGTTTGCCAAAATAAAAATAACGAAAATATTTGAGCATTTCATTTATTTTTGGTTATCAACACACACACACAGAGAATTTTAGCCAAAAATAAAATCAAATTTTATGGGAATTTTTTCGAATTTGAATTTGAATTCGAGTCGCCCGCAGGCAAACAGGAACTCAATTGTTTTTGTTGTTGTTGTTTGTCGGTTTATTGCGATAGAAAATTTGCGGTTGTGTGTGTATATAAATGTATGTGTGTGCGTGTGTGGTTTATACACAAACTTGTACACATTTTTAGCTGAAACATTTCCAACTTCCTAAAGCATCATTTGGATGGGGTCAACTGGGGCAGCTCTGCTTCTACATATATCGTT
>JAWNOM010000443.1:0-20166 GCA_035045965.1 Drosophila aldrichi | reverse complement strand
GAATATTTATATATAAATTAATCTACATTCATATGAAAAGTTTTTATATTTAACAGCAAAATTACGAATATTTTTATATAAATTAATCTACATTTTTAATACAACTTTTTATATTTAAGAAAAAAAAAAAATATATTTATATATAAATTAATCTAAATTTTGATTTACTTTACTTTTTATATTAAAAAAAAAAAAAAAAAAATCACGAATATTTATATATAAATTAAACTACATTTTTATTAAAACTTTTTATATTCAACAAAAAAATTACGAATATTTTTATATAAATTAATCTACATTTTTATTTACTTTACTTTTTATATTCAACAAAAAAAATCACGAATATTTTTATATAAATTAATCTACATTTTTATTACAACTTTTCTCATATTTTGCTAGCCTAGCTCATTTTCACTCTAAGGTATTTCATAGTCGCCCTTATGTCACCTCGTGTCGCACATTTTTACATGTTTCGTCTGCTCATTTCGGTTGCCGACTGTCGTGCGTAAATTATAATGCTCACATCTATATGCACATACATATATTTATTTACAAAATGGACTTAAGTATTACTTAAATCAAATATACATAGTATATTTTTTTGTATTTTGCTCTAATCCTATTGTTATACTACTAGCATATGCGTTAGTTCTGTATGAAAGCTAACGACCTTGTTTATTATCATGTGCATTTGCTAAATAATAGCACATATTTATTTAAAGCTGATAATTAAAAGGCAGCATTTGCATAGTTGAGGAGTTAATGTTGTTGTTTTTTTTTTTTTTATATGCTGTCCCCAATAGATTGAATTTATCTTACAAAGAATATTGTCATATATGTACAAAAGCAGCAGAGATTGTGGGTAGAGTTCAGGGTATTTCTTGGTCGTACATTCCCCATTTGAAAACAAAAATGAATCTAACAAGTTTTAAGCCGAGTCTCGCTTTCAATATAAAGTCGTCTATGTTAATTAAACACGTGCTTTATCATTGGAATTCATAAATAGAAATGAATATTTGATAAGGTTTGTAAAGCCTAACACCTATAACTCTAAACTGGTTTAATGAATTCACAAGTATTACTAATTATGCATAACTAGTAAGAAAATATTTTCATAGGCGCATTATATTTATATTTTTAGATTACATAATTCAGCTAATATATAACAAATTTATATTAGTAAAATTTAAAAATAAATTTAAACTAAATATAAAAGTCGTATTTTATTTACAACTGTCAAATGAGCCTTAATTTCAGTTAGTCTAACTAGAAAAGACAATAGTTAGACACATCTAGTAACAATTTTTATTTTTCTGAAATTATGCTCTCTGTGTAGTTTTATGACCTTTCAGTGATAAACCTTAATACGCCTGATAAGTGTAAAAATAATTTTATATGCCGAGTAATTAAATGTTTAATTACCAGAGCTAATCGGGCTGTATAAAACCCACTTATGCATGTGAGTTGGTATTTGTGTGCGTTTGATACCGATTAAAAGTGGTTTGATGCTGACCTACGCCAGTTTCATTTGGGTTTCGTGATGTCTCATTGTGATAGACGAAATGCCATATGATATCGAAATTCAAAACTAGGCCAATAACATCTGGTTAGTTCTAAGCGCAGTCATTCTACGACATATTCGTATTTACATTGTCAATCTGAGATTTTCATTTGAGATCAAATAAAAGTAAGTAAATCGGTTTACACGTTCGATTGGAAGGAAACACAACTTCTCATCGCTGATTCTCAATAAATATCAATTGTTATTGTTATAATTGTTATTATGCAGAATTGGAAATAGAATCGATTCCCATTATTCGTGCTAAAAAAAATTTGAAACTTATTGAATCAATTGTTATTCGATTCTTCTTCGATTTCAGATCTGAGATATGTATACAACGAAATCGGAAAGTTCTCGAATATGAAAATGGTATTACATATATAGAAATTAAAATATTTAAATGGAAATTAACTATATCTCTAAAACGAAGTTTTTAAATGGAAAACCAAGTCGGATCTCAACTTGATATAATAAATATATTTGAAATATATCTTTAATCTCAATATTCAACTTCTTCTTCCCCCAGTCAACAGCAAATATAATACAATTGCTAAACTTCTTTATAAAACAAAACTGAAAAACCGCTGAAGCAATTAATTTACATACGCCCCCAGCCCCCGTTTCCATTAGTCACCACGCCCATGAAGGCGTGTAAATAATCCAGTTGAACAGCTGTCAGTTAGCTTTGCACGCCTCAAATGTTATGAATGGATTCACTGGCCAAAGGCTAAGATTGGTTTTTCTGTCTGTGTGTGTCTCTGTCTCTTAAGCTGTCGCTTTTTACACAGTTATTTGCTGACTGCTTAATTGCTGTGGCCCGTCTAATTGATGGCTGTCAGAAACCTAGCAAGTAAACCCGATACTAAATGTATTTCAAATGCCGTTTGGCTATTAATTGATTTGCGGTCACCGGTTAACAATTGTAAATTGAGTATTAAAGCATAGCTCGAGCAGCATAGCAACTACATTCATAATGAAATTAATTACTCTAATCGATTTGTCAGCTCATTGTCAACGGAACTCAATAATGAAGTGTGATATATCGTGTTTTCACGATACTATTTTTATTGCATTACAAATTACATAAATCGCTAGCTCTTAGGCATCTAGGGCTGAAATCTTAAAGGATTTACCAAAACAGGCTGGCTTAAAGCCAATTCGTGCTGATTGCTTAGTTAAGCTATGCAAATATTTGTGTATCCTTAAAGCTCCAATCAAGTTTTGCATATGCGTAGCAAGCAAAGGCAGCTCGCAATGTTTATGTAAAGTGGGTTTTACGTCCACAATCTAAGCATGGATCAAATACTTGAGTTATACAAGAGCTTTATTTTAGAAAATATACTGCTGCCCTTTACTCTGTCTTTTTCTTCTTTTAATAAACACACTCTGTTAACTCTCTCAGAGAACTCTTTCTCTTTCTTTGAGTAAATCGATATCTCTTTTGTTATCTTTTAATACACTAATCGATTTGTTGTTTGCCTGCACTTAATATATTTTTTATCAAATCAATCAGCTCATGCCTTTACTAATTGCCTCTGCATTATAATTAGCCTTGGCGGCATACTCTTTACCTAAATATATCGCTCATACAAAAAAGTGCCTTTCTATGCGCTTCTCATTCAAGTTTCATATTTGCATAGTTTTTTAATTGGATTGTAAATTCACTAATTAGAATTAAAGTAGCCGTAATACGCATGCAATTAATTTTCAAAGCGCATTCAGGAAATGCAGTCCTTGGCTTCTCAACTAACATAACATCCTTTACATATATACATATATATATATATGTATATTAAGCTCATAAAGGGACTTTAATGCAAGTGCAGCTAGCTGACAGCTACATGCCACATGCCACATACTTAGCCAGCCTTCAACATGCAATGCCAGCAAAGTTTTTATACTGCGGCTCCTTGAAACTTGCTGCAGTAAAAATATATATGTATATATGTGTGTGTATGTGTGTGTGTGATAGACAAACAAGTGCATCATGGAGAGAAAAGGTGTCACTGTGGCAAAGTCAAATGCGCACAACAAACAAAAAGCCACACACAAACACACAAACACACACACACTTAGATTGGCGGCTTTGCTTTGATGTTATTCGGCTGACGCTGCGATTTGCAACACTGACAAATAGCAACAATAAAGCGCAGGAAATGAGAGCAGTAGTGAGACAGAGAGAGAGAGAGAGGGAGAGGTAAGGAGAGAAGAGAACGGAGAGCGTGTGCTAAAGGATAATTTATGTTTTTCGCCTTAAACTTGACAAAGTTTTTGCGGGCATGCGGACGCATGCAAAATGTGGTTAATATTGATTTTTTTCATACAGACAAGCATGTTTGCTTACATATGTCTGCGTGTGTGTGTGTGCACAGCTCTGTGTGCTCATTCATGCATACGTCTACCCATATACTGTGCATATAAAATGAGATTTGCTTTTCAGATTTTTCTCTCCATATTCTTTCGCTTTTCTTCTTTTTTATTTTTGTGATTTTTTCGTTGGCCTTGTTCCTGCATGACAAATGGCTAACTTTGATACAGGCCATGTCCCCGGCACTCGTATTGGCTTTTAAATTGGCTGCTATGCTAAAATATATGTTTGTATTGCCTGCTCATGAAGTCATCCAAAATTTACATTTATGTTAGACGAGAGTGCGGCTAGCAAAATAAGGAAGTCTATTGCATGCATGCTGTTCAATATATGCAAACTATCTTATTAGAGCTTATCAATGCAGCATTTATATATAAAAATTCACTGTTTTCTATATATATTCACATAACAATTTACAAAATATTTTTTTGCTACCTGAATCAATTATTAATCCAAGTTTTACATAGTTCAGTTCTTCATTTTTGCTTTTACAGGCTTTGATATTACATATTGGATATCAGTATATCAATTATATTAAAATTCTTTATATTCAATTTTTGTGAGAGCTTTTACTGCTACTTTAATTTATCTTTTGCGTTTTATGTATTTATTATTTATATTTTAAACATTTGATGTTCAGACCCACGAAGTTTCAAGGCCAAACATCTCTAAGGGTCGCATTAAGTTTACGGTTACCTTTTCTTTTTATGTGCATTTTTTTTTTCTGACATGCACGTCAAGGGAGTTTAAAGGTTAAGCTCGAAATTGCAATTAGCTAAAATGCAAATGCGCGCAGCTGAACTGTAAAATTTACATAATATTTCATTTGCAATTTTTTTCTGACATATAAATATGTATAAAGGTATATATATATATATATATATATATATATATATATATATATAGGTATATATAATATATAGCTAAGCCAATTTATGGAGGTATTTACGAACCTATAACTATAAAGATTTGATACGTTTTGTATAAGCTATAAGTATTCTAAAATGTTTATATATATATATTTTTTTTTACATTTTACAATATACTTTGACGAAATTATTTGTTTCTTAGTTCATTAAAATTCACATATAATCAAAACTGTTTCCCTTTATTATAATAACAGTTATGCACATAAACAAAGAGTATGCCAACTGCATAAATCATGATCAGAAATATTATCAAACAATTTATCAACCACATAAATGGTTTTCATTTCTTTGATTCACTCAGCTTGAATCGTTTTAATTGAATTAAATAATCAATAATTGGCATATTTTGAATTATATTTACATTACATTCAGTTGAATAGCAAACGAAGTGGAAATGCATTCATGAATATTCAATTGAATTGAATTGAATTGATAGATTTGTCAATTTGTAAACTCCATTTGAAAAATGGCCAAACAATGTTGGTGAACTGTGGAAAACAGGTTTATTTCAAGCACCTGAGGAACAAGTTTTGTTTTTTCGCTAACGGTATTAAAACAGCTGCTTAGCTAAAGCTAAAGCTAAATAACATCTTGAAGGTCGTCATTAAATTCGAAATTTATCATGCGCTGGCAATCTGTGTGACGAGACGACTTGATTATCGTTAGGCTGTAGACATGGCAAACAGAACAAGGACCAAGGACCAAGGCAAGGACAAGTGGCATATGATGTAATTACACCAAAAGCAAAAGAGCGGGGCAAAGAAATAAAAAAAGAAAAAGGAATCTATGTACGTCAATAAGTAGTAAAAGCAGATATGGTATAATAATAATTTTGTGCACAAGTTTCGTCAACTTTTTTTTTTTGTATGCCTTGGCAAGAGCAAATATAAGCAAGCATATTCAGCGTTTAAGCAATGACAAGTTTCATAGAATTTATATAGTTATATAAATAAATAATAAATCTATTTTGACTACAGCATAAGAAGAAAAAATTATAGAATTTATCAAAATCTACATAATTTAAATATAAAATAATATTTATAAACATTTTTGACTATGTTTATCTGCTTAGCTCATTATATCAAAATTTATATAATTTTATAAGATGATATATGAACAAATTTTTAATAAAACTTGTGCTATTGTATATACAAAATTTATTAAAAATTATAAAGTCTTAACAACAAAAATGAATAAGAATAATTTTGCAATCAAGTTACAACTGATTCCCTTTTAACTGTTTGTTGTGCGTTGAACGAGTATTAAGCAGTCGCTGCGACTCAAAAGCAACCAACAAACATTACTTTTTATCTTTTTGTTTTGATCTGCGCATCAACACGCAATCGCTTCACTTACTTGACAAAAGTCTATATCCGATGACGATGAAATTGGCTTTGTTTGCGCAGCAAAAGAAACAAGAAAAACCTATTGAATGAATTAAAGCAGCTAGAGTGACTGATAAAGGCAAGAGCGAGAGCGAAAGCGAAAGCGAGAGAGTTGTAGAAAAGCACAGTAAAACTCAATTTATTGTATGAAGTTTATGCTGTCGTCTTAAAGTTTTCACAGCTGACATCGCGGCTCGAAATCGAATCACTGACTGACTGACTGACGAAGCGGCTCGACACTTTGCCCAGACACATTCACACTTGATGGAGATATATGTATGTGTATGTGTGTGCCATTGCACACTCACCCTCTCTCTGCATAGTCTATATGGATTGCCCTCTCTCTCTCTCTCTGTTGCTCCCTTCTTCGACTTGAGCTACGAAGTGCAGTTCCATATCTTGCTTGGCATTGTTTTGCTTGCCTATGACTTTAATATTCTAAATGCCCTACACAGAGCATTGGTCTTTTTTTCTGTTTCTCTGATATATGTTTGTTTTCAACCACTAAGACTCTTTGCTCTTTGTTTTCCCTTTGCCAGTGGAAATTTACCAGTTGAAATTGTAAATTCTGTCTGTATGTGTGTGTGTGCGTAATCCAGCGTGTCATATTTTAAAGTAGCTATAAATAGGAGGAAATGGTTTTTTGCTTTTACTGCTATTCCCTATAAATAAGTGTAATAAAATAGCGTAACAATTTAACCCTCTAACGCTCATAAGTGTCTTGAGACACTTATTTTATTTTTAAATTTAAAAAAAAAAAGGGAGCTTTTTTGTCTTTCAAATATTTCTTGATCGTTAATAAAACATTCAAATTTACTGAGAAAAAAGCTTTAAAAGCTCTCCAGTGCTTTAAACGGTACTTTTTATTTTCATAAACACAAAACATATGTTTTTTCGCGCGTGTAAATTGATCAGCTGCATGTGCTGTTGTGCAACAATTATTTTACAAAATCTGTGAAAGCAATCCATTTAAAATAATTTTTTATTGGAAGGTATGTTTATTTACAATTAAAACTAGTTTACAAAAATAAAAATAAATAAAAAATGTGCGTTGTAGCTTAAAAACAGTGATAAGTGTCTTGAGACACTTTTGGGGCTGCAAGCAACTTTTTTTACCAGCAGCTATTTCACAACTGCTTGCAATTTTGTGTGTACACTTATTCATTATATGGATTGTTTTACTAGAAACTGACATATTAACCATATAAAGATGGCAAACCGGGTACGATTCAAATTATCCGATTTAACTGATGAACAGTTGTTGGAATTGTTTGAGAGTGTCCCTTCCGATGTAGAGTTATCCGAGTCAAGTGACGACGAGGAAGATGACTTAAATGTGGCAGAAACTCTAATAGCTGCTGTGGAGGATATTAGCACAATATCATTTGCTTGTAATGATGAAGAGAATGTGCCTGATAATGGTCAGTCTGAGCCTATTAGGAAATCCCTGAAAAGACAACGATCGCCACTACCAACTATTAAAGGTATAACATGCGTGGCTTTGCCATCTTCTGGTGGCTTTACTGGTGCTGGTAAGACAACAACATTGCGATATATTATTTTATATTATGTGATTAGTTAATTAATGTCTTTTAGGTATTGAATCAATAGCAAAGGAGCCGAGCAAAATTTTGTGGCGACAGCAATTTATGCAATTGCATGTAAACAATGTTGCTTTTCAAGGCGACTCTTCATTGCCGGCTGAAATAATGAATCTCAAAACTCCTTCAGAGATATTTCGCTATTTTTTTGATGCCAAAATCATGGATATGATAGTGGAAGAAACCATGCGCGCAGCTTTAGTGGAGAACATATCAACAAGATTCCAAATGAACATTGAAGATGTTCATCATTATATAGGAATTTTGATATATATGTCAATATATCGCTACCCGAGTATGAGAAGCTACTGGGGAAGAAATGCCTTTTTACCCATTGCATCCAGTATGAACCGCACAAAATTTGAGACAATTAAACAGCACCTGTCATTACGTGATGAAAGCCAGCGGATCAAAAAGGGACAACCAGGCTACGATCCATTATTTCGCACTAGAAAACTTGTCGATTATCTTAATACAAGATTTGACTCAGTGCCAAAGCAACCACGCCTCTGTGTTGACGAACAAATGTGTAGCACAAAGATGAAACATCACTTACGACAATATATGCCCAATAAGCCATACAAATGGGGTATTAAGCTGTTCGTTTTGTGTGATTCATATGGCTATGCATACCGATTCGAAATTTATAGTGGAGCAGGCGATAACATTGTCTTACCTGGTCACCCAGATCTTGGTGCTTCGGCCAACATAGTAGTACGTTTGACCAAAACAGTACAAAGCTTTAAGCACCACATCGTCTACTTTGATAATTTTTATACCTCTTTGCCTCTAATGGTATATTTGCGAGCAAAGGGTATTTATAGCCTTGGCACAGTACGTGCGAATCGAATCCCCAATTGCAAGCTACCTGACGATACAATCATTAACAAAAAGCCGAGAGGGTTTTCGACTGAGTTCGTAGGCACGTCATACGGGGTAGAAGTCAGTAATGTACTTTGGAAGGATAACAAGGCCGTTCGCTTATTGTCAACTTACGTAGGTGTTAAACCGTTTGCTACGGAAAGTTTAAGTGAAAGAACACTTAAGATTGACCGTTATGACAGGAAGAAAAAGCAACATATTGAAATTGACTGTCCGCAAATAATTCGGGAATATAACTCACATATGGGCGGCGTTGATCTTATGGATGGACTTATGGGCCGTTATCACATCAAAGCTAAAACCAAAGATGCTGCTACTCGAATTTTTTATCATTGTATTGATATGGCAGCAACAAATGCTTATATTCTTTATAGGCGAATTCAAAAACAAAACGCAATCAGTGACAAATTGATGGAACTTCCCGATTTTCGCGAGTCAATCGCTGAAGGATTGGTGGCTTTTAGAAATAAAGCCCACGCAGGTCGTCCAGTCAGTACCGTATCTCTACAAGACCAGATGCAGTCACCATCTTTGCGAACAGATCGGTCACCTTTTTCACAATCCCCACGGGCCCGACCATCACAGCTTGAGCTTAAACTTGGAAAAAAAACTTTACACCCAATAGCGGAATTACGTTTTGACCAAGTCAACCACTTCCCAAATTGGTTGGATCGGGACAATAAGAGACGGTGCAAGCTCTGTAAATCATCACAAACGCAATGCATTTGTGAAAAATGTAATTTACATCTATGCTGCACATCAACAAAAAATTGTTTCAAAACATATCATATGAATAATAAAAATTAACATTTCTATTAAATACGTTTTTTTTTTACTCTTAGATGCCCAAGAGTGTCTTGAGACACTTATTACCTTTTTTGCACCTGACGGCTAAACAAAAACTTCTATATTTTTTCTGAGTTCATTTTTGAGTTTAGAAGCCTAAATTTACTTTAAAAAAAATTGTTCCAATTATTTTCCTCCAATAGTTAAGAAAACAGCATTAGAGGGTTAAATGTCATATATCATATTTCAAGTGCTCGAAAACTCATCTATTGTGGATATGTACATATATAAATTTTCATAAATATCATAAAAAAATATAGGTTATTATAATAGTTTTTTTTGAGTACCAGTTTTTGATTTCTTTTTATTAAACTTTGTTCTTCAGAGTAATTATAATTAAACTTTTCTAAACAAAATACTAATTTAATATAATCTTCACTCTACATCTTGATTTTATTGAGTTCAGTGCTGATTTTTTTTTTTTTTTTTTTTTTTTTTTGCTTTGCCTGACATCTCATGTATAAAAGTAAATTTTACATTGATTACAGCACAAGAAACTTGCATTGTGCAAACGTTCTTAACACTCACATTGCGTTTTACAGTTAAGCAGCTTATGCAAATGTTTGCGATGCAGCCGCGATAAGCCAATGAAATCTCCGTATAAGCTGGGCGAAAAAGTTTTCATTGCAACTAACTGCAATGGCAAATTCGTGCTTAAATGTCCTTCGTCCTGGCAAAATGAGTTGAAAGTTAAAAAGTTGCAGCAATTAATTCAGAAATTGCATGATTCGAAATGATTTATTATGCAATAAATTGAGAAAAGTTGATGTGCCACAATGAAAATTCATATTTGTAACATGTCAGAGTGCTGCAGTCGGGAATGACCAACTGGACTATACCCTGAGCCCAGATGGAGCATAAATCGCTCTGCCACGCCTCCTGCATACACTTTTACTTCTATTTTATGCATATTCCATACTCTGATTGTCCAGTTTTCAATAATTACAGGGTATACATATAAATGTATCACTTACAATTAATAATTGATTAATGTTTTAAGGTCAATATGCAATATTTACACTTGAAATTAATGTTTGCACTGCCAGCACAAAGTTTTTATTAATTTGATTTATTATTCTCATTATGCAATATTTAACTTACGTACGGGAAATATAATTTACTGCATACGCATTCACGTAATTCACATCAGATGACGCACTAGATTAGATAAGTTTATGGATTATAAAACAAAATGTTTTGATATTATCTTATTTAATATCACGAGCAACAAGATTTCTTGAGAGATAAATTCAAGTAATTAAAACTTGTCTGCCTTTAAGCAGTTCATTGACTGTTTGCCCTGCGGCCTGTGCAAAGGTCTAATGAACCTAATTAGTGCATGACTACCCGCTGCGCATGTAGCTGCAGGGTATTTCGCAATAATTGACCAAGGAAAAAATCTCTGCACAATTTGTCTACACAGACAGAATTAAAGTCTCATTAAAACATTATTAAAGTCTGTGCGTATATCACAATCATTATCATTGTCAACCTCATCATTATCGTCATCATAGTCATCATTATCATTATCATCATTAGCAGCTCATTTGAATGCATTGCACGGCTGCTAAGAACCAGTTTTTGGTTTATTTCTTTATTGATTTTTTTCATATATATATAAATTCTCTTGCTTCAGGTACGCATGTGTGTGGTGTGGTGTATGTGTGTATGTCTGTGTGTATTGTATTCACATAGCTATCAGCTGTTTGTCTCTTCACACTGACACACATTGCGAGCACTCTCAATGGCCAGGTACAAACATTTTCTTACTCAATATGATACATAGAGAAAATTCATATCAGTGAAAAAGTTAATTAAGTAAATGTTGCAGAACTAATTTAAACAGAAATAATATATTTTATTAAAAAAAAAAGTATGAAAGCTCTATTCGAGTCCGCTCGATAAGAAATTCCCTTAACGAATGCTTGAAGCAGCAGAGAGCGTTTCCATTGGTCACTTGAAGCTCGACTGCAACGAGCTCCACCTAGCGTCGGGCTCAACATTTAAGAGAGACACACTTGAGTAAAAGTAAAAGCAATGAGAAGAGAAGAAGTGCAGAAGATCATTAAAGTTGTCTATGTGTGTGTGCAGCAGTTCTCATTTCGTATTTGTATTTAGGTAAAACGAAGCTAGAATGCTTGAAGCAGCAGAGAGCGTCACTTGAAGGTCAACTGCAATGAGCTATACCTGCCTGCAGTCGGGCTCAACCTTTGAGAGAGACAGTGCTTGAGTAAAAGTGGCCCTATATATAATGGGCAGCAGCTGCAGCAATTCTTCAGTCTTCCAGGCTTGCTGGGCAAGTGAAGTACAGTGTGTGATCGATCAGAGCTAAGCATTAAAGACGAAGTGGAATTACGTAGAGCAATTACGTAGAGGAAATACTTGGAAGAAAGAAGAAGTACTTAGAAGAAATATTTCGAAATACGTAGAGGGAATACTTAGAAGAAATAGCCAGGCGAATAGAATATATATACTTTGTTGGGTCTGCCACGCCTCCTTCTGCCTGTTACATACATTTCAACAAAACCATTATACCATTAACTATTATGAAAAGTATTGTTGTGTTTGTGAAATTATTTCTTGGCAAGGAAGAATATACATACAGAAATATTATATGTATTTGTATATTTTATTGTCAATATTAAAATTTGTCTGGGATTTTCTCTAGTTATTTTTTATACCAATTTGTTTTTATTAAACTGCTAGTCTATGCAAGTGTATTTAGTCTTCGACTTTCTCATGTCTAGAATTTAATTTTGCTTGGAATATACAAAAACTCTACCGGTTATATAATCAGCTGAGCAGCTGTTTTTTTTTCACACAAATATTTGTTTTTTCGACATAAAAAACAATATAAAAGAAATATTTAGCTAATTGAGACAAATGCTCTCAAGTGCATATACCTTTTAATTAATATAAATTCAAATTTATTCTAAACAAAAATCATACAAAATAAACTTGTTAAAGCTCACATTTTGCCAAAGATAAAAACTTGTTTTTCATCTATTATTTGAAGCCAGTTTTCAAATGTTATTGGCTTCTAAGTGCAATGCAAAGACTTTTGGCCAAGGACAACGACATACTGTGGCCCAATGAATGGTTTTCGATTACACTAAATCAAATTTGTCGCTAGACCAAAAGCGAGAATAGCTGAGGCATAGAAACAAAGTGTCTGTCTGTCTGTAAGCAACCATCAGACATTTATGTACACATCAACATAATTCCAACAGTCATCCATCAATACAACTATGCATATATCTCTCTCTCTTTCTGCATATATACATATATGTATGTATATTTAGATATGTTTTGCCACTTGACACTGAGTTGGGTCAAAGCTACCCAGTGGGACGCGGACTGTTTAGCAGACAAAAACAATAAAACTCAAATGGTGGGGCATCAGAAGGCATAACAAAATGGCGGCGCGTGTGTTGACTTGTTGTCTAAGTGTGTGTGTGTATGTGGGGGTGTATGCCAGCCGGTTTCCTTTTACCGACTTATGCAAATAACTTGGCCCATAGCTGTGTTTTTTTTTCTGCAAATCGCAATTTTCATGGCAGACACTTTGTCGCGACCAAAAATTTATAGCGTTGGACAAAGTTTCCTGTGACGGCTAAATCAATTAATTTTGTCTTAATTTTTGTCTACTAATTAAATCAATTTGCATTCGACTAAGCTTAAGTGATTTGATTTAGACAGACTAAGTTGAGTTTACGTGAGCAAAAAAGGAAAATTCAAAGTTGCAAAATGAAATAATACATATATTATATAATAATTTATATATTTGTTATATATTACTGTCCCTTATCTTTAAGTGAAGGTATTTATTTCACTGGTATTATATATATGTACATATATTGCTCTTATCAGCAATAATAAGCTAAGTAGTTCGCATTTATAAAAATTCGCTTGTAAACAATGACGAATATCGAACAGCAGTTCGATATAGACAAAAGTCCAGACTATATTATTGCTTTTCTTTAATTTTAAAAATATATATATGTATTTTTTCTAATTTGCGTTGTAGGAAAATCTTATTTTTTAGAACACACGAGGCGGCAATGACGCAAATTTATGGAAATAATTTTTTTTTTTTCCATAGTACATATTATCTAAAAATATATTGCGACAAACATATGATTTCAAAGACATTTTAGCATGACAAAATAATAACAAATGCGTCGGTCAACAAGCATTAATCATGCTATATGTCTATAATGTATGTACATAATATCGAAATATCTATAAACTATATGTATTTATAGATAGCATAAGCAAATGTATGTGTATATGTATTAAGCCACAGAATATTTATGTATGTGGAAGTGCGGTATTTTATACACTTCCGAGAAGGTCAATGAAACAACACATAAAAACATTATCTACTTGCTCTGCTAACAAACAGTATATATATATTTTTTTTAGTATTTTCAGGAAAGCAAGTGTTTAACCTAGTTATTGTTATTATTATCACTGTATGTTTCTTAAAAAGTTAAAAGAATTATACTATTTACACACCTGTTTTCAAATCAAGTTCAATTCTTTTGTCGAGTCCGTGAATCGCTTATTAGCTAAATTACAACCATTGTAATTGTTGTTGTTGTTGTTGTTGCTTTTATTGTTATTATACAATTTGTAAACTTAAACAGTTTACATTTTAGGTCGAATGACAACGATTTCTTTTCTTATTTTTAAACATCCAGTCTTTATATAAACAAAATTTAAAGCACTTTTATATATTTTACTCTTGAAAATGTTTACAGCTCGGCACAGTGGGCGCAAAACGTCAAAACAATATGCACAAAATGTTTACAGTTAAGTTTAAGCTCAAATTGGATTTAGCTCGTCGTGATTTCGTTTATTTATTTATTTTTTTCTTTTTATTGTTCGTATACAAATTGCTCAACAATTTGGTAAACAGTTATTTTCAATGTTGTGCGACGCGTTTTTCGTTATGTAAAAGTACAAAAACATACACACACACACTCATACATATATATAAAGTGTTTGGTCTATTTTGAATAAATATTCGTGTCAAGCATTTAACCGTAATTTCTTGCTATGCTTTAATTCATTTTCCTTTGTGTACCGTTGTTTTTGTTTTCGTTTTGTCGTTGTTCCGACTACTCATCATCCAGTTAATGTGCGGGAGTTTCGATTTTCTTTCCTTTTTTGCACAATGTGATAATGAGGGGTGGGTGGGGTAATGACAGCACCGCCCAGCAACACAGCGCGTGGCAAGTTCTAGTAAGAAATCGTATTTGGCGGTAGGAATAAACAAATGCACCCACAGGCACTCATACACGAACAGAGGCACAGTTACGCAGAGTCACGCATACAAATGCACATAGAGTGCGAGAGTGAAAAACGGAGTCACGAACAAATTTTTTAATTTACTCGCACAAATTTATTGGGAAGACTTTAATTGGACTGTAGCAAATCAGACGATTTTTGTTTAATTTATAACTTAGCACGTCTACACGAAAGTTAATGGGGCAAACTTTTTACGAGTGTTTCTCTGGGTTGTTTTAAATTTTATTTTTTCCGCACACACGACCGTTCATCTCTGCAACTATAAACTGTTCTGAGGGCAGCGATGTTAAACTCAAATGTAGCTGCTAACCCGCTGTTCGACTCATAATGCACTGTAAACTGTTTTACTCTCTGAGTATCTTAATAAAATGGCACATAGAGATGCCGCATCGCTCACGAGCTTTTATTTCATTTCTATGCACGCTTCTTATGTTGCCCTCAACTTTTTTATTCTTTTCTCATTCTCTTGCAGTTTGTAGAATGTTTGTATATATTGTATATGTGTGTGTTTTTTTGTAGTCATTTTGATTCTCGCGGCTTTTAGGTCTCTATCAGAGCCGCGGTTTGTGTGATAACTTTGTTATAATTTTTATTTATTTATGAAAATCCTTTCAAAAGCGACGTCACAGCATACAATGTTTATTACTTAGACAAATTGCTGACCTTTGCAAACATACACACATACATACATACATACATATGTCTCGAAATGGCTTTTTGTTGCTATTGAGCGCGGCGGCAAGAGAATGCACAATAAAAACAGCTACATTGTTGGCTTCCTTTTATGCATATTTTTATTTCGCTTCGTAACCAAAGATCAAAGCAAAAGGGCGATATTAAAATGAATGCTTGTTGGCATTGTTTATTTTGTGAGCTACTTGTTTGTGTTTGTTATAGAGAATGCAAAACGCCCATAAGCAAGAAATGTATAACGATAATAATAATAAGTACATAATATATTTTTTTTGTTCTACTTAAGGTATGCAAATAAATTCATTATTCATTTTAGTCACCAAACATTTCAAATTATGTTTATAACAGCTTTTTTTAAACGTTGTTCTCTGAAAGGGCGCCACTGTTATCTCTCTCTCTCATCATTTTAACATGACTGTGAAGGCTCTGTTAAATTAACAGCTGATAGACAGTGTGTACACATAGAGTGTATAAAAATAGGGCTGTTAAGCGCGCGCAGTTTGAAATCAAAGTGCGATTAATCGAGCTGAATATATTATTTATTATTTATATAATCGTACTCGAATCGGTAATGTATTAATGCTAGAACATATATAATAGTAGAATTGATAATAATAACTAAGTAAATATAATATAATATTGTTCAAATAATCCAGTCAATCTGGAGCCCTCGCTAGTAACACGAGTCGCTATCAGCACCTTCCGCTTCGTCAGCTGCAAGAGATAATAAAAAGTATTAAAGTGATTTAGTAAAGTTCTCTGGCATTTGCAGTAAGTATCATTAATGCTCTTGGTTTAGAGAACATCAATCAAATAACTAATGATAACCACAAGGCATGCGTATGTCAATCAAAAGCCAATAGCGGAATTGTCCGCTTATCATTTCACTTACAGAGTATTTGCAATCCAAACATTAAAGCAAAGCCCGCCAGGGCAGCCAAGTAGGCACGCCAGCCCGCATGACTCTGGGTGAGAATCTCAAAGAAGACAACGTAGAGCAGCGTGCCGGAGGCAATGCCCTGCAAGATGCCAGAAGGGACATTCGTCTGATTCCCATTCGACTGCTGGCTGATGGCGATGCCAATACCAATGCCGATCGGCGTCACAATCGAGAACGTTATGAGATAGATGATGGCCAGGTAGGCGCGTGTTCTAGCCACCAGCAGCTCCATGCCCACACAGAAGGCCAGCACCAGCTTGTGGGCGGCCACGGCGCCAAACATAAACCACACTGTCGCCACCGTTCCCTCCAAGCCAATGGCCATGCCCTCGAACAACTCGTGCAGGGACAAGGCCAAGATAATGCCCAATCCACGCATCGAGGAGCCATCCGTATCCACGGGCATGTGACTGTGACCATGTCCATTCTTTGCTGGCAGCCCGTGATCGCATGGCTGATGCTCCTCTATAATCGACTCCATTTCATCCGGTTTGCGTCCTGTCAGCAATACGCTATGCCTTATGCTGTGGCCACGCACGAAGGCTTGGCTGGCCAGCGACTCCTTTCTGCTCAGCTTCTGCTGGTGATGCTGCATAACCACATGCATCAGTTCATCCAAAGCGTACATCAGAAAGAATCCCGTGCACATCAGCATTTCGGTCAGGGCGAAGGGCGTGTCGGCCAATATGCCACAATGCTGCAGTAGCTCCACCGTTTCGATCACCTCCGGCAGCATGTGCAGAAATGTGGTGCAGAAGAGAACGCCACCGCCAAAGTAGAGCAGGCAGCGCACCGCAGTCGAAGCGCGCGTCTCTTCGGGATCCTTTTTGGTCCATTTCAGGCAGCGATCCAGCATATAGGGTAAACTGCCACAGATCACAGTGACCACAATCAGCACCACCATGGCTACAATTTTGGCCACAAGCAACGCATGCCGATCCCCCGTTGCCGTTGCCGCAGTCGAACTCACATCCAGAACTTCCATAAGTTTAGCTGTGGTTGTTGGCACCGCCGGCTGCACTTGTTTCTCGTACATCTTCGCACCACCAACTGTAAGCGACAAGTGCAAACGAATTGCCACCAAAGCAACCACTTATATACCCCTTGCCTATCTGGCTGGCCATAAATCTCATATATTTGAGCACTGATTGACACCAGAAATTATGATCGCCTGGGAAATAGATTAAATATTCGTACTTTCGGACGTTTTTTTGTTTTTATTTTTATATTTTGTTATTAATTTATGTAACACTTTAAGTTTAATTGCTTAAAATAATATTGAAATTTTAATTTGCTCTGATAAGAATGATATATTTTGATTTACTTTTAGAAGACTATTGACAGACTATAGCGGACTACACTGAGCGAAATTTAATGTATTTTGCTGTCCAAATTTACTAAAATTGTAATTAAATAATTTGAGTTAAAGTTGTTTATAAAAATATAAAAATATATTTAATTTAAATATTTATTCTCAAAATGTCCATATTTCAGTCTATTAAATTTTGCTCAGTGCAACGAATGTATGTCAATTGTCTCCTAAAAAAAAAAAATATGTATATATATATATATAAATTTATATTTTTTAAAGCAGACTATTGACAGACATTTGCTACACTGATCAAAATTAAATAGGCTGAAAAATTAATATTTTAGGACAAAGTATTTTATAGATTAGATAAAATAAAATGATTTTGTTAAGAATTTTTTATATATTTTTAAGGCAGACATCCGGTGCAAAGAAATTTAATGTCTAATCTATTGACAATTTAATATTTTATATATTTTGAAAATAAAAACATCAATTATGTGTTTTTTATTTATTTATTTATTTTTTTATCTGCCAAATTTTAATTTTCACTTAGAAACAAAATCGTTTTATTATCAGCTTAAATTATATTTAGCTGTAAGCTAAAATCGTTAGAGAGTGTTTAAGAAGTCGGCTATGGCCTGTTAATAGAGCTCAAGGGATTTAGCTAAATATTAATTTAAATTAAATTAAATTAGAAATGAATCTCTTCTCGGAAAGTTTTTTTATAAATACATTTTCTTTGCTCCCATTTTGAAGCATTCATTTTAAAGAATTTCGATCTAAGTAATTTCTTCAATTTGAAGAACGCAATAACAGATTATTTCAACTCTTAGCCGAGGGACAAACATATGCAGATTTTCCAGCAGCTTCGACAACTGTTGAAGAGAAAATAAAGTTAGTAAGCCAACAAATAAAATTTTAGTTTGAGTCACGCTTACCTCCGATTTGCAAGCCAAACATGAGCAGAAATCCACCCAGGGAGCAGAGGAATATGCGCCAGCCGGCATGATTCTTGGAAACAATCTCGAAGTAGACGACATAGAGCAGTGTGCCACAGGCGATGCCCTGCAGGATGCCCGCGGGAATGCTCGGATGATTCGCACTGCTGTTCTCTGTGATGGCAATGCCGATGCCCACGCCGATGGGCGTGACGATGGAGAAGACAATCAGATAGATGACAGCGATGAGCCAACGCGTATGGGCCATCATGATCTCCATGCCAATGCAGAAGGCCAGAACCAGCTTGTGCACTGCAATGGCAGCGCACATAAACCACACCGTATCCACGGTCTCCTCCAGCCCGATGGACATGCCGCCAAAGAGTTCGTGCAGGGAGAGGGCCACGATGATGCCCAAGCCACGCAGCCAATTCGGCTGCTCCGGTTCGACTTGTTCGCCCAACTCGAGATCGACTTTCTCCTCCGGCTCGGTTACCTGCTCCATGGCCACCTGCAACGCCTCCTGCATGGCCTTCTTCTTGCGCTCCTGTCGCCGGCCCACAATGAAGTGCATCAGCTCCTCAATGGCGTACATCAGAAAGAAACCGGTGCACATGAGCATCTCGGGCAGGGCGAAGGGCGTCGTGGCCAACATCTCACACTTCTGCAGGGCACTGACAACGCCAACCACCGCCGGCAGGATGTGTATAAATGTTGTGGCAATCAGGACACCGCCTCCGAAATTCAATAAGCAAAGTACAGCCAGAAATTCGCGTGCATTGCTCTTCTCCCTCTGTGTCCATTTGAACCAACGATTCAGTATATAGGGCAGAAAGCAAAATATTAATGTGACCACCAACAGCACCACAATAACCACAATTTTCGCCACCAGCAGGTTGTGATCGTTCATCGTGATGGCTCTAATTGGAAATTGCCTCCAACATAGCATACTTTATATACCATTTCTACCCATATATCTTATTGTAGATATCAAGCCATTTTTCTTCTTCATTACTTAACTTGACTTATATCTTAAAGCCCATAAGTTTTGTTTAAATAAAAAGGCTTTAACTAGTTGGCTTCTTATTAATTTGCGTACGCTACAGCAGAGAGTTGAGCAGAGGCACTAGGAAATGCTTTTAAAGAGGTTTTCTATATTTAAGGAAATATTTTCTCAATTTAGTATATAATAAAAAAAAAAACTGCAAGTATTTGTAAAAAAAAAAATGATGAATTTTAACTGATTTAAAAAAAATTTAATTTGAATATATATTTCAATAAAAATAATTTTTTTTTTTAAAGAAAAATATATATAATATTAAAATTAATATAAAAAAAAAAAAAAAACAAAATGTTCTAATAAAACATTAATGTATTTTTTTATCTGGGAATATTCAA
>JAWNOM010000441.1:0-32831 GCA_035045965.1 Drosophila aldrichi | reverse complement strand
CTAGGACGTCTATTTAGCGAGCAAATAAGATAAATACTTCCAGCAGTTTCAAAGATGTCTTTGGCATAGATGTTCCTTACATCGAGTCTTGTAGCAGTCAGCTTTTGTCAGGCAGCTGCCTTAACTCAAGTTTCAAGTTTTATTTTTGCAACATTCATTGGAAGAATTGAGCACACATTCATGGTCAATTATAAGGCTAGGACGTCTATTTAGCGAGCAAATAAGATAAATACTTCCAGCAGTTTCAAAGATGTCTTTGGCATAGATGTTCCTTACATCGAGTCTTGTAGCAGTCAGCTTTTGTCAGGCAGCTGCCTTAACTCAAGTTTCAAGTTTTATTTTTGCAACATTCATTGGAAGAATTGAGCACACATTTATAGTCAATTATAAGGCTAGGACGTCTATTTAGCGAGCAAATAAGATAAATACTTCCAGCAGTTTCAAAGATGTCTTTGGCATAGATGTTCCTTACATCGAGTCTTGTAGCAGTTAGCTTTTGTCAGGCAGCTGCCTTAACTCAAGTTTCAAGTTTTATTTTTGCAACATTCATTGGAAGAATTGAGCACACATTTATAGTCAATTATAAGGCTAGGACGTCTATTTAGCGAGCAAATAAGATAAATACTTCCAGCAGTTTCAAAGATGTCTTTGGCATAGATGTTCCTTACATCGAGTCTTGTAGCAGTCAGCTTTTGTCAGGCAGCTGCCTTAACTCAAGTTTCAAGTTTTATTTTTGCAACATTCATTGGAAGAATTGAGCACACATTCATGGTCAATTATAAGGCTAGGACGTCTATTTAGCGAGCAAATAAGATAAATACTTCCAGCAGTTTCAAAGATGTCTTTGGCATAGATGTTCCTTACATCGAGTCTTGTAGCAGTCAGCTTTTGTCAGGCAGCTGCCTTAACTCAAGTTTCAAGTTTTATTTTTGCAACATTCATTGGAAGAATTGAGCACACATTTATAGTCAATTATAAGGCTAGGACGTCTATTTAGCGAGCAAATAAGATAAATACTTCCAGCAGTTTCAAAGATGTCTTTGGCATAGATGTTCCTTACATCGAGTCTTGTAGCAGTCAGCTTTTGTCAGGCAGCTGCCTTAACTCAAGTTTCAAGTTTCATTAACCCAAGGCTCCCTTAACAAATCCCAACTTGGTCAAGCGCAAAATTTAGTCTCTTTCGCTTATCCAAAGTTTCTCCCTCTTGCATAAATCAAACACACACAAAAATTCAATTATTTTTTTTTATTTGCATTTTTAATTTTAAATTTTTATTTCATGTTCATGTTTTGTGTTTTCTTCTTGTTGTTCGTTTGTTTTGGTTTTGCTTCGCCTTTTATTTATTTATTTTTTTGTTTTTTCGTATCTTTACTTTTATTTGTATTTTATGCTAAATTGGCTATTTTGTCTGTTGCTTTGTGTCTTAAACTTGTAAATTTTGCGATCTCCTGCATCCTATTGCAATCTCATCTGGCTTAAATAACAGTTACTACCGGGCCCTACGTTTGAACCATTGCGATGGCAATCGGATTTTTTTGTCAGCTTTTCATCATTCATGTATTAGAGACATATTTTTTATTTGGTGCGCTTTTTGATTTCGTATGGTGTTTTTTCTCTCTTCTTTTCCATCTGGAGCTAGCTCGACCTGGTATTTGTTTAGTATTCGTATCGTACTGCTAAAAATTTGTTTTGGTGGTTATTCACTTTCATTTTCGGCCTATGATTTAAACCTTTGCTTATTGTATTTCGTATTTTTGTATTTTTTGTATGCATACTTTCTTTTCTTCTTTAATTACATGGCTTTTTTTTTCTTTCGTTTTTTTCAACACATTTTTTTCGTACTACAAACGAATCATGCGTTTGGGTTTTACTTTATATATATATATATATGTATATAGGATATTTAAAAATTAATTTGCCACATATTTTGTTTTGTTTTGTTTTTGTTTCGCTTAAATACTAGATATTTTGTTATTATATGTGTGTTTTTGCTTTCTTTTCATTAATAAATAATATTTTGTAAATATTATCATAATAATTAATCATATAATAAATATGGTATGCATTTGACCACGTTTTCAATTTATAAAGCTGTATACATAATCATATTTTCGCATATGTTAATGTGTATATTATATTCTAATTCGCATTTGCTAATAATTAATTTATTTATATAACATGACGACGTGTTTGTTTTTGCTTGGTTAATACAATCTGCAATTTTCGCTCATAAAAACCTAAAAAACTCTTAATTCAATTTTTTATATGCCATACATACAGTTAGGCTAACCATACATGTTGCTATGTATATTTTAGCATTTCCAATTATGCTTTGATTGGCATGTCCTCTAATTAAATTATAATTTATATTTATACAATGTTTAAATCTTTCGCTTTCAACTGCTTTATGTTCTTTGTGGAATTCTTTTAACTCTAAAGATTCTTTAATAATGGAGTTTGTTTTTCTTTTAAGATTAAATTATTGTTAGGCTCTTCTACCTAAATTCTTGTTCATTTTTACATTGATCTCTTAAAGTAAAATAAAATTGAATATATCGTTAACACACTATGATATATATGTATATACTATATAGCTAAGATGTCTTATGAAATAATTTACAAATGCTTTGGCTTTATATGGGAAAAGTATAAAATCATCGCTTTTTTAAGTTTATTCAAAATTTTTTAAAATATTTATTTTACAATAGCGCAAAGTTTTCTCCTCACTACATAATATTATCGTTTGTCATCATTTATAAGCATTGGCTTATGGACTATCCAACTTGCCTCTATAGACGCCCATTTTCAAACAACATTGAACATCTGCTGCATATATAACATTGTTCTGGATTTTTTTTGTTATTAATTTTTAATCATAATTATTATTATATTTATTTTTTCTTTTTGAGCAATTTTTCTGCTTGGAATATTTATTTTACATATTGGTAAATTTTGAGTGGAGGATTTCTTTTATGTATTTTTTATTTTGGAGCTAATTTACCATTAATATATATTAAATTCTTAAATATATATGTCAAAAATATGAATTTTTAAAGAAATTTCAAGAGTTGTTTGGTCCTTGTAAATTATGTAAAGTAATAATGCGGGCAAATGAGTAAATACTCGAAAGAAATGCAAAAGCTATATTAAATAAAATATAAAAATTTAAATTTAAATTTGTAAAATATTTGTTAAGTGTACAATTTAAATATTATCTAAATAATCCCATAATTTTAACTTAAGCAATAACTGGATCAAAATGTTTAATTGATATACATGTATATATATTATAAATTTTGATCTTGCAACTTTCCAAAATATCTTACAGCTTGTTTATACTTATTTTTTTTTTGCCTATTCGAATGCGCAAAAATTCAAATGGAAGGAATTTGTTCGTGCCTGGTAAGTTACTTGCTTTTCATTTACATTAAAGTATAGTATTTAATTCTTCATTTTCTTTTCTTTTTGTTTTTATTTTTTTTTTTTTTTTCAAGCACTCTCTAACTGCTTTACACTCTAAACACTAATTGCTTCAAAATATTTAACAAAAATCAGTCACTTTGCAAGTTTCTCGCTTGTTTTCTCGAAAAGGAACTTAAAGTACAATAATTATGGTATGCATGGCTCAACTTTTAACAATAGAGATAAACCAAAAGTGATTTCGCTTCATATATATTTTTTTTATAATATATAAATGTACTTTAGTTTTGTTTTTCTTTTCTATTTTGGCATTCAAGTTAAGCGCTGCTACTAAGTACTACACACGTACACACACAGTTACAGTTACAGTTACAGTTACAGTTATAGTTACAGTTACAGTTACTTACAGCTACAGTAAAAATATCGAGTATTAGTTTTTCATTTGTTAGTTTGGGGAGCTGTGGCTAATGCTTAGGTAAAAACTTGAAATTGCCAACTTAGAAGCCTACAAAAATGTGTTGGTGTTGGTGTGTTGGTGTGTGTGTGTGTGTGTGGGGGGGTGTGGTAGGAGGTTTGGGTAAGGGCCCAAGTGGCATAATTTCATTTTGATGCTTTTGCTAATTGATTACAAATACACATACACACATAGCTTTAGAATAGTATTAGTAGTGGTAGTAGTTCTGGGCAATAGCATATAGTAGTACATATGTTTATATAGTAGATATATGTATATATGTATGTATATGTGGGCTTAGACATAGTGGGTAGTACGTAGTACATAGCATAATAAATTGCATGCGTTTATAGTCGACATTCTCTCTTTCATTCACACACTCGCACACTCGCTCTCGTTCACTCCCTTAAAAAATTAATGGGCCTGCAGCAGCGTGGCACCAAATAGAGTTAGTGCCAGGGCCAGCCGGAGGTCCATGGCCATCGCCCGCCGCCCGCTAGCCGTGTTATTGCTGAAGACCGGAAAATGGATTTGCTCCGGCCGATTGAGCTCCTCCTCCTCGTCGTCGTCGATGGTGTTGGACATCTGGCGATGGCGTTTCGTAAAGTTCACATTGAAGACGGCCTCGGCCACGCCACCTGGCGACGAGACAATGAAGTAGAACGTGCGCGGCACACGCTCATGCATGCTAACATAGGTCAAGCGCGCCTCCTTGCAGTAGGGCGTAGGCAGATCCTGAAAGCAGAGCAACGAAAGTTCTTAAACTCATTCCCACACAGTGTTCATCGAGTGACCTACCTTGACCGAGTAGGCGAGCACGGTGCTGCCGTACTGATTGCCCGGCGTAAAGACGCGATCGCCGTGCAGCCAGCGTGCCGCATGCGCCGGCGGATTGGCGCAGAACTCCACATTCAAGTGCAAAGGGGAGCCCGGATAGGCAACAGGCGTGGCATTCAGAGCGACAACTGTGGGCGCACCTGCAAATAATCAGAGAGAAAGAGATAGAGTGAGTGGGGGCTTAATTATTATGTTTAACTACCAAGTTTTCTAATTGCTTTCGTTATTAACTTGCAGAGTTTCTTGCGAGAGTCGTTTGCTATTTGCGAACCACTCCAGCCACACAGTTGCTAAGCCAACACGCGCACAACTGTACTTTGGCTAAGCCCGCTATAAACACAACTGTACGGCAACGCATCAACTGAAGAGACGGAAACTTTGCTGGCAACGCCATTCCAGCCACTAATTAAAAGCGTATCACCAACAAAATGAGCCGCTTAGCCAGTGCGCAGAGAAATCAAAATAAATAGAGACAGAGAGCGAGAGAGAGAGAAAGAGAGAGAGCTACATGTCGTTGAGCGGAAAGTTTTTAAGAACGCCGAAACTTCATTAAAAACTTTTGTCGGCTGAAGCGTAGCGCAACGCAATTTTCGTGTGCAACCTTTGTGGGTCACATATTGAGAGAGCCTGGCGCTGCTGGCATGATCTGACGGCGTTAGCCAACACTGCGACAATCCAATTAGACACATGTGCTCAGCCCGCCAAACACTCGTTGCGCATATTTAATTATCGAAAGGCGAATTCGAATTTTGCAATTTTCCCCATCATTGCCCCGGGCCAAGTGGGAGAGAGTGGGAGAGTGGGAGTGTGGGAGTGTGGGAGAGAGAGCGCAACAAACTTGAGTACTTTATTTACCAGCGCAACAATGGCGGCTCGGCAAACAAAATGGCCAAAAGTGTTAAGTGCAAATGAGTGTACGGCGGGGTTGCCATCTCCCCTCTCCCATCTCCCTTCTCCTAACTCCCAGCAGACCCAAACACAAACAAATCGAAGCGCCCATCGACACTTGCCAAATTTATAACTCAAAAACTCCACCCAGCCCCCCCTGCCCCGCCCCGGCCACAGTGACTAACTGTAAAATCAATTAAACCAAGTGAATGCTCGTCGCCAGGGCTGCCTGTGTGTCTGTGTGTCTGTGTCAGGGATGGGCTGCTAAATTATGCGTTCAGCGCCATTTTGTAGCCACTGTCGGAATATTTTTGCAGGCAGCTGACAACCCAGCCCGCTGCTAAAAAGAAATGTAATTTATTTGACAGCTAAAACTGATTTCAGTGCGCCCAAAAAGCCTCGCCCAGGCGCTCAAAGAGATTTACATTTTATTTTGATTTGCAGCCACTGAGCCGTGTGCCAGCATTTTACTCCCAGTCCAGTCCAGCCCAGCTCTGCTCTGCCCAGGTGGCAGCTCCATTGGGGGTTTGGCCCCAGGGTCAGCGGCTGGCCATTGGTGCGATTCTTAATTTGATTTAAGCGCTAGGCGCTAAATGAAATGAGTTTTGCATTTTTTAGCCTGGCATGAGATGCTTATGCACAGAAAGGGGCAGAGTGGACAGGGAGTGGGCTTCGAGTGGACAGACAAATGTTGTGAATGCTTAAAGGGGGCGAAAATTAGCACAGACTGGGGAAACTAATACGAAAATTATAATTGAAGAGTCTGAAGTGTAAAGAGTTTTATATGTCCTGCATTTAAGTAATGCAAGTTATTTTTGTTGTTTAAGTTTTTAGTGTTAGACAAAGCAATTTAAATGGATGTTTGTTTTCCATTTTATATTAATTTTGATTAAATTTTTGTTGATATCTATTTATTTGAATTAAATATAATAAATAAATAAATGTAATAGTTGTGAAAAATAAAAAGGGTTACCGCAAAAAAAAATAATAATAATAATACATAAATAATTACTTAAATAAATAAATAAAAAAATAAATAAATAGATAAATATATAAATACATAAAAAATTACTTAAATAAATAAATAATTAAATTAAAAAAATAAATAAATAATTAAATTAAAAAAATAAATAATTAAATTAAAAAAAATGAATAAATAAATAAAAAAATAAATAAATAAATAAATAAAGAATAAATAAACAAATAAATAAATAAATACAAAAATAAATAAATAAATAAATAAGTAAATAAATAAATAAATACATTGGTTAATTAATAAACAATTTAATAAATAGGTAAATAAATAAGTAAATGAATGAATAAATATATTTGCAACTCAATAAGTAAATGTAAAAAAAAAAATAAATAAATATGCATAACCTTTTAGCTTTTATTTATAATAACGAATTGACATATTTGATTTTTTTTCTCGGTAGTTGTTCAACCTCACTCATTTTAGTCAGAGTTCCACAGTGGGCGTACTTTTGAATATATTGATCTGAAATTTAGATATAAACAATTGCTTCTGCCACTACTCCAACTTTATGACTTTGGAAAATAAATGCATTTTAATATGCCAGGCGTTACTTGTATGATCTGTGAAGAGCATGCATATGTGTAGCTTGCCAAATTATCATTGGTTGTTTCTGGATAGCTCTGATATAAACTGCGAGAGCAACCGATAGCTTTGGTTGTTCAACGACTTCGTTTTTAAATGAAGCAAATAGGCTTTTGTGTATGCAAGGGTATGTATGCGTGTGTTATATTCGCTACTTGCTCACCTACTGAGCCCCATTGTGCGAAAGTCAATTGCATCTCTCCCTTAGCGATGCTCGTGAGAAGATCGGCATACGAATAGCCCTCAATGCGCTCAACAGAAAACAGAAACGAAAAGAGCCGAAGTGTTTCGCTCTGAGGGAGAGCAGTATGACGATTTACGGTTGCTCTTGCGCATAAAGCATAAGTCATAAAACAGCTAATATTTATTATAATAATAATTTTTATTAATTATTAATTATATTCAAGTCTGTGTGATAATTGCTTTTAAATAATATTAGTATTTTTTATGCTAGCCAATACTTTTGATCAGTCTATCTCTGATTTGAACTGATCATAAGCAATAAAACATTTATTTGAAATATTTAACACCTTCTTAGTTAAGCTTATATATATATTTTTGATTACTACTTCTAATTTAGATCGAGGCCATCTTATTGGACTTTCGGCAAGTTGGCAAACTTTGGCCAGCTGCTTGCACTTCATTAATGCAATTAGGCGACGCTTTAGTTCATTGCCTGGCAGGAGGAGGCAGCCGCCTCCTTTCGCCTCCTTTCACAATGCAATTTCCATGTTTTGCCTACTTTCGAGGCGTGCACAAGTTTTCTGTAGGGGGGTGAGGCGGGTAGGCCAGCAGGCGAACCATTACCTTCGCCCAAATGGACAACATTTACAGCTACAGGAAAATTAACATTTAAACAATAACAACAAGTTGGCATGTACTACAATTGCTGCAATAGGGCCAGCAACAACAACAACAACTACAGCAATAACAATGCGAGCCAAAATAATAAAGTTTTACAGCTGAAAATTACTCAATTCCCGTTGCTCGAAAAAGTTAACTTAATTTTTGCAGTTGCCTTTTGTGAGCAAAGTTTCCAAAGAGGTGCAGTGCCAGCAACAACAACTGAAACGTTTTGCAACACTTTGTCGGCCACGTCGCCCCAGTTGGCCAGACAATGGACGAGCCGCTCTAAATGACAGGGTTGCAAAAAGCTGTCGAAGGGGGGCGTGGGGGTGGGGAGCACAGCGCACCCAATTGATTGCACGTGGCTGCAAGTTTTTTTTTCTGCTGTTCGCTTTGCATAAAGTGCGTGGGCGGGCGACAGTGCTGGAAAACGCACTCGAGTCGTTTGGACGTTGCAAAAATAATAATGACCGAAAATAATTGAATTTTCGCATTCATTCGCGTGTTGCAATTACTTTGTCAGCCGCGCCCGAAAAACACAAAACTCACTCTCAGCTCTTCATGCCTTCTCTCTCTCTCTCTATCGCCCTCCCTTGTTGTCTCTTTTGCTCTGATTGTTGCTGGACTTGTCTTGTTGCATTTACTTGTTTTTTTTTGGCTCAGTTATTGTTTTTACTATGCTTCGCGATTTTCCCCTTTGATCATTGTGCGCTATGTGCGAAACTTGTGATTTTCCCAATTTTTCTTCTCGCCAGCGCACAAAAAAATGCGTCACGTCCCGCTGTGAAGCCTTTCACTCATATTGCGTTGAAGTTCTTGTTAATTGAAGAGTGTGTGGCTTACAGTGGGTTGAAAAACCCTCGTTGAAGGGATTAAAGACATTTTTGTATAAAAACTATTTCTCAATTCATTATGCTTCCATCTCTATATATAAATATATTTGCTTACGTAAAAAAACTAATTACGTAAACAAATATAGAGATTTTATAACAAAGCGTAAAATAAATTGAAATTGGAAAAATTATAGAGTTTTATTTAAATAATATAAATAACAATTTTAAGACTGTTTATTTAATTATTTATTTTTATTAAGTTTATGAAAGTACTCAAAAAAATTCTATGTTTTATTTTCATAAGCAAACATTTATTTATTAAATAAAATAAATCTTTAATCAACTTAATGCTTTTGCAATTTATTTTTATTATATTAGAATTCCTATATGCTTATCGAATTTATTAGTATTTACTATTATTTTTAATAATTTAATATATTATTATTTAATATATTGTATATAAATATAAATTTTATTTATTTTTTAAATTTATTTGATAGTTATAAAAGTAGTTTATGTTTCATTATAAACTTCTATTTTTAATTATTTAATATATTATTATTTATAATTTATTATTATTTAAAATATAAAAATATAAATTTTATTTATTTTTTAAATTTATTTGATAGTTATAAAAGTAATTTATGTTTCATTATAAACTTCTATTTTTAATTATTTAATATATTATTATTTATAATTTATTATTATTTAAAATATAAAAATATAAATTTTATTTATTTTTTAAATTTATAAAATATATTATTATTCATAATTAATTATTATTTAATATATATAAATATAAAATTTATTTATTTTTTAAATTTATTAAATATTTATAAAAGTAATTTATGTTTCAGTATGAGCTTATATTTTTAATTATTTAATATATTGTTATTAATAATTAATTATTATTTAATATACATATAGATATAAATGTTATTTATTTTTTAATTTTTTAAAATATTTATAAAACTAATTCATGTTTCATTATGAACTTATAAAATCTGTCAATTATATTTCCTATTCGGAGCAAAGCAGTTGCTCTCTACGCTTTGTTAGCTTAGTGCGTGTTCAGATTAACAAAACTTTGTGGCACGCCCACCACAAACACCCACACACACACCCACACACATACAGCCAGCTAATAGCACCCGTTGGCGACCTCTTTTGGCGCTGGCTCATTAATTTTTAAGCAGTTTGCGCTTAGGTGGCGAAAAGTTGGCAAACTTGAGATAAATCTAGAGCGACTATTTGGTTTTGTATTTATTTGGGCTGCCTCTGTCAATGGGGCTTATCTATAATTCAGGCCAAAACGACAATTCAATTAAAAGCGCCCCCAGGTAGGCGCCAGCAAATGAGCGAACGCGACAAAATGGCCAACTAAGTCGCTCCACGCCCCCTCCCCTACCCCCTTTTCAATTGTCAAAGCATTGCACGTAATTTCAATGTGGCAAGTGGCAAGTGGCAACTGGAGCAGAATTTTTTGGTAATTTCGTTTGCATAAAGTGCACACAATGTTTATTAATTATTTGACAGCAGCACAAAACAATGCTGGCTAGGGGGCGGGGGCGGGGGGCGAGGAAGTGCCTCTGGTCAGCTGAGCTCCGCTGCGCCTTGAAGCAGGTGTTGCATAATTGAATATTATGATTGTTATTTCCACTTGCTGCCTGATGTCGGATTGCGTGTTATTTTAGTCTATCTCTCTCTCTCTCACTCTCTTTCTCTCTCTCTCTCTATCTCACTCTTGTGTACTTTCTATATCTTTACGTCTGTGGCCCCAGGGGCATGTTTTCCAGTTGTTTATGTCTTTAAGCAGCGCTCACCTGCAATTGTCTGTTCCTTTTTTTTTTGCTCAGTTTTCTGTTTCTGTTTTGTTTTCTTTGCTGTTATTATTGTGTTTCATTTGTGTTCATTTTGTGCTTGGCTGGCACAGGCCTCTCGGCTCTCTATTCTTTGGCAGTTTGCACTTTCATGTGTCTGACTTGATGCCCGAGGGCAGCTAAAGCAACAGCAGCAACAACAACAACAACAATAGCGTCGACTAAGTACATTCGTAGGTTCATCAGCTGAATATTACATCATAAACAATCTCTTGGGCTGCCTTGTTATGCTAATTTATGGACGGCCCGACATCAGCTTTAAAAGCATGCTAGGCTAAGCCACAATTTGCTCGAACATGACATGATACAAATTATTTATACCCAAATCGGGCCGGGCAGAGATGCGGCTAATAACTGCGCTGCTGCTGCCGCTCACACTTTGATTGCGCACAAAATTTTAGTTAGTTTGCGAATTTTTGTTTGTATATTTTGCAAACATCACTTAAAAGTTTTCAGGTCTCACTTTCGTGTTATTAGAAGTTAACAAATTTACCAAAAAAAAAAAAAGGGGAAAAAAACATTTATTAAATTTTATACGCATGCACACACACACACACACACACACGCACAAACAAAACTTTAAATGGCACATGTGAAGCGATTTTTGGCAAGTTGTGCAATTTGCATTGCAAGAATCTGGCTGGTGGGTGAGGGTGAGGTGAGCGGACTGCTTCATTCAAAGTTTAGTTTTCTGTATGATGCAACAGCAAACTTTGCGGTGCGAGAAGCCAAACCCAAGCCAGAACCCAAGCCAAGTCAAGGCAACATACTCAACGTATCTACAAGTTGCAATCTCGACTGTTCGCTGCTCGCTGCTCGCTGCAAAAGTTGGCATCCACTCATTTGATATTGAAAGTGAAAGAGCATATTTAAATATACTACTAGAGCAGCGCAGCCAACGAGTCTGCTCTGTAACATGTTGGCTTAATTTGTGTTGACAACGCCAAATGGGGCCAGCGGCATGGATGCAACAGAGAGAGAGAGAGAGGGGAGAGAGAGAGAGAGAGGGAGATAGAGGGCTGCAAGGTGAAATGTTGCCACATCAGTTGCTGCTATAGAAATGCGCTTTGTACATTTTCAAGATTTGGGTTAGAGATATTTACTTACACACACACACACACACACACACACACACACAAAGAGAGAGATAAAAATATGCTCTCATGCTGGATGCAAGCAGCGTGCGATGTTCTTATTAGACAAGTTTGTCACTTTTTTTTTGCATTTTTACCTTAACCATTTGATTGCTTCACAGTAGCAATTGCCTGCCCCCCTGCTCGCTCCTGTTCGCCCCTGCTTTATCCATGGCTCGCTCGACTGCCTCAAAGGTCACCACAAAATGCCGTTGGCTTTCGCATCTTTTGGGCATATTTAATGGCCCAGTTTGTAAATAGATGCAATTGCCTTAAAGCTTTAGATTTGTGCTACGAAACAGCTACAAAGCCTTTTGACAATTTTATTTCAACATGAACTCAAGAGTGTGTGGAGTTTATATATGCTTATATGGAATTTATGTATGTATATCTATACAGTAAGCCCATTGAAAATGAGAAATCTGGGTATAATGTATGTAATAGGCGGAAGGAGGCGCGGCGGACTCCATAGAGTATTAATATATTCCTTATCAAGACAATAAGCTGTCCGTCTATTTGTCTGTTTGTACTGCTGTCCGTCCATCTGTATGTCTAAACGTGTTGATCTCAGAATATATAAGAGCTACAGAGTTTTGAAATTTTTTTGGGTCTAGAATACGTTTGTTTTATAAACCGATTAACAATCTTACCACTCCTGTTTCTCGTTATCGATTAACAATCCTACTTCTCCTGTTTTTAGTGATCGATTAAACATTTTATCGCAAAATTAGATTTAAAATTATAGCTCCTACATTTTTGGTGCTAGGGTGTGCAAATTTTATAATATAAACACATGCGTATTTTATAGAGTTTCGTATTCAGTTATATTTTGAATATCGGCAATACCCCAATATACATATCCCATTAATATATCCAATAATATTCGTAGGGGTGTCTCGTCTCTAGTGTAGGCAAAAGGAAAGCGAAGAATTATTGAATTATCAGTTCCTCTAATGGGTCTAGAATCTCTTAGTCTCGATTAGAGCTTTCTCACTCCTTTTCTACCGGGCATATGTAAACCTTAACTGAAGCAAAGTGAAATTATTTGCAAACCATAAACTTTGTTTTTGTCTTTTGTGTAATTGGAGGAAACGAAGTAAAGCATCTACTGCGATAGTTTTCAATAGAAATCTTTCTTCTACCATGACAAAGTTTACTTTACTTTAAAGATTGCTAAAACAACGTTATTTCACTAGCAATACGAATGCAATAGTTGCTGTTAAAGTAAATATAAACAGAAAAGCCGGACAAGCCCATAAAATCGTTGCGTGAGCAACGAGAGCAATCAACTAACCGCAACAGTGCAGCAAGGCTGGACGTGCTGCATATAAACCTGATGCCATCAAATGGTTGAAAGATGGGCGTGGCAGCGCCCCCACTCGGCAAGTGCACTATGTGGCGGCTCATCAAATTTGTGGCGAATGGATGAGGGTGTGAACCGTGCGGTCAACAGACAACCAATCAGATGCACACACACACTATCTCTCTCTCTCTTTCTCTCTCTCTCTCTCTCTCTCTGTGTCAAGTCTATGCTTTATTGCCTGACATTTGACATTTTTATTAGCTTTGCGGCGGCGGCGTTTAATTACTTTACGCGCTGCGTAGAACGGCGACCATTTTAATGCATTATCTACTCTGGGTCGCTGGCGCCAGTCGCGGCACATGGAAAAGGACAGCGACACGGACAGCGACACGGACAGCGACAGCCACTCGACTGCAGCGAAATGCAATTAAAATATGCATTTGAATTTTATTGTATTGCCTTAGGCGCACCGAAAATTGCAAATTTTATGCGTGAGCAGCTCATTAAACAACAATTGGACGAGGATGTCGACGCGTCGGGTCGGATCAGCGGCTGCTAAATGGATGAATTTGGCCCATAAAATTGTACATTTTTTTGGCAGCGCTTTATTCAATTTTACTGCAGTTTTATTCTCGATTTTCTCACAGTAATTTCTTTTTAAATAAAAAGAAAATAGCGGAGTTTGAGTATTTAATTAATTATAAAGAAAATTCTTGAAGTGTGGAAGGTCACGATTTTTATTGTTGTGTTTTAAATAGAAATATTATATTTTCCTATATCAAATTAATATTTTTTATATTATTTTACTGCACTACAGCTATTTAACTGATTTTATAATTTATATTAGGGATTTAGTATTATGATAATATATACGAGCAAATAAATAATAATGTCAGAGCTTAGCATTTTTTACAAATTTGAAAACAACAATTGTTTTTATTCATTTACTTATTTATTTCATTTTATTTGTTTACTGTTTCATTTATTTTTTATTTATTATTTTTTTTTTTGTTATTTACATATTTTTTTTTTCATTTTATTCATTTACTGTTTTATTTATTTTTATTTTTTTATTTTATATTTTTTAAAATTATTATTTACATATTTTTATTTTTTATTTTATTCATTTACTGTTTAATTTTTTTTTATTTTGTACCTTTTTATTATTATTTACATATTTATTTCATTTTGTTTATTTACTATTTATGTTTCATTTATTTTGTATTAATTTATTTATTTTTTATTATTATTATTTACATGTTTATTTAATTTTGTTTATTTAGTAGTTATGTTTCATTTATTTTTTATTTATTTATTTTTTTATTTACTTATTTATTTCATTTTATTTGTTTACTGTTTTATTTATTTATTTTTTATTTTCATATATATTTTTTTCATTTACTGTTTCATTTTTTTTTTACTTTGTATTTTTTATTATTTTTATTTACATATTTATTTCATTTTGTTTATTTACTATTTCTATTTCATTTATTTTGTATTTATTTATTTTTTTTTTACTTACATATTATTTTTATTTATTTATCTTTTTCTTTTATTCATTTTATTCATTTACTGTTTTATTTTTTTTTTATTTTGTATTTTTTTTTATTATTATTTACATATTTATTTTATTTTGTTAATTTACTGTTTTATTTATTTTGTATTTCTTTTTTGCTTATAATATATTATTTTTATTAATTTATATTTTTTATTATATTTAGTTTTATTTAATTTTGTCTTTCAGTTAAATAAAAAAACTTAAGCCATACTTTCTACTACTATTTGTAAATTTGATATTATAATTAAAAATAATATTTTCGAGTTATTCTTCAAGAGTTCACTTAAAGAGTTTCCCTTTAGTTAATTTGAGGAATATCATTATCAATGCAAATGCCATTTATGTACTCTAAGCAATATAATAATATTCGTATATATCTGAAGTGCTCATGTTAATCATGACTCTGGCCACCCCAGCCACCCCATTCACTTGGCCATATTTATGCCCATCATCTGCGTCGTCGGGCGACAAATTGCATTATCAATGCACTTGGCTTGGGCCAGGGCTCAACCTCCCGGGGCGGTGCCACCCGCGAAGCTCTAGCGAATAAAAGCTTTGGCAATTCCGCGTAATCCACTTGAGGCAAGGCATTGGGCGCACAGTGGGCCGCACAGTGGGCGTCATCATTATAGAGCAACTGAGTTGCTGTCGCGCCACGTCGCATCGCTTATTAGTTGGCGTAACCAGCGTATGTGGCAGCCGCGGGGCACAATTGGTGGGCTGCCGAGCTCGCTGGCTCTCCAGGATCAGGAGCTTGGCCATCGGTGGTTGGCGATGTCTTGTGGCGCAAATTTGCATGCTTGAGTGGCAATTGCTGCTGCATGGCAATTGCTTTGTTAGATTATTTCATATTTTATGCAACGTCTGAAGTGAGTGCACTAAACGACGGTGGATAATGCCTGGCCTGGGGAATTAGTTTTTATTTGTTTACGCATAATACTCTAGTCAAGTGACAGGCGCTGTTCAAAGGCTAGCGGAGCTGTCAGCTTGTTTTACTGCTTATATCCGGTCAACCAGACGCGCTCTGTGTGGGTGTGTCACTGTCTGTGTGTGTGTGTGTGTGTGTGTGCATGGGCCAGTGACAAGAAGTTGAATGTTGCTTTGGGCGACATTGCGACGTCTGTTGGCGTCTATTTGCTCAACTTTTTCAACTCATTTCCGTTGCAGTTGTCGACAGTCACCCACACACACACACACACACACGCACGCTCTCTCTCTCTCTCTTTTCTTTCTCTTTGTGCCCAAAATGATTTCTGCAACTGTCTGAAAAGTTTTTACACGCTTCTGCTGCTGCTGCTGCTGCTTCTCCTGCTTGGCAGCCATTTTTTAGTTTGGGCCATTTTGGGCGGCCATTTGCCGTTTTGCTGACAAGTTTTGAGTTCATATTTTAACTAACACACGCACACACACACACACACACATATGGAAAATTATAATTTAGTCAACATGCCAAGCTGCCTTTTTAGTAGCTCTATTTTAGAGTCTGTCTCTCTCTCTGTTTGTCTCTTTCTCTCAGTCGCTTGGCCGTTGTGTGTGTATTTTGTATGAAAATTGAAGCGTAAAAATTAATGCTTGAGTGCATTTGTGCAAAAGACAACACACACACACACACACACACGCACACTCATACAGACACAAATAACAGACGACAAGCAGCAAAGAACAACACACCGAAATTTGTGAACGAGCATCATGCAGAGGCTACTCGAAAATAAATAGTACCGAAAAAATGCCAAAAAAAAAATACTAAAAATACTACTAACTGCATTTCAAAAGAATGCAGACAAAAGTGCAGAGCTATCTTGACGGAAATTAGAAGCAATAATGAGAAAAACTTTGAGAAAAACAAATTCCATTGAGAGGTACTGCAATCATTCACAATATAATTATTGAGAGATTGAGCTAGGTAAATAAATGATATTCCCAAACTCAAGCAAACTCAAATTTCAAATGCGACTTCATTTAAAACTCAGCTGATATAATCAAATCTTAGTAAACGAATGCTCTATATGCCTATATATTGACTTAGTATATCCCTTGACTCTCCTGAACATAATTCATGGTCAATAGCTGCAGATCGACAATAAAAAGGCTTTGCACAATCCTACAGTTAAATGCGAGGAATAACATCAAAGTTATTTTGCATATGCCTGAGAAAGCATTTGAACTATTTGTAATTTATTGCGAAATTCTCCAGGGACGCCAGCGACTTGTTTCGTAATAAATTTCATTTTCATCTTTTTTTTGTTGGGGATTTGATGAGCGGCGCTGCTTTGAAGTTGCAGCGAATTTGGGTTTAATTTTCATTTCGTTTGTGGCTCAGCAACCCTCGCCAAAGAAAAAAGTAAATTTGGAAAGCGTTTATCTAATGCTTAAGATCGCGGCTATGGGCTATGAAAACAAGGCCCAACAGCAGCAGGAGTCGGCTGGGTGGTGCGGCTGGTGGTTGAGCGTGCGTTGTAAGCATTTAACATGCAATTTGGCGCAGCTGCTGTGAAAAATTGAAAAGCCCCGAACCAGAACTCATAAATTGCCATTTAAATGAGGCACAAATGAAAAACGTCAAAGGCGGAAACGAAGCAGGCAACATAAACACACACACACACACATATATATAAATATATGTATATGTATATTATATGCTCATATTCATATGTATATGAGCACTTTATGCTCTTAGCCCTGTTATGAGCAACAGCCCGCGCCTGGGCCCTGGCCTAATGAGTAGAAACAAAGCAATATTTGCCAGCAACGCGCCAAATTCCACAGCGAAAATTTGCAAGAAGAAAAATTACGCAGCGAAAAAAATAAGAGAAAATACGAAAAAAAACGCCAATGAAAATATTTACGGGCAGCAGCAAAGGCTGTACGAGTGTGCGTGTGTGTGTGTGTGTGGGCGTGGTCTGTGCGTTTACTGCCTCCATATGTAGTTTGGTTGTTGATCAAAAGGCATGCGGCAAAAAGAACATGCACATAACAAATTAGCATGCATAAAACAACGCAGCCCCTACTCGCCTCGCAGCTCAAGAGTGTATGGGTGTGCGTGTGTGTGTGTGTGTGTGTGTGAGTGTGTGAGTGTGCACAAAGCAATATTTATGCTCATGTACGCATATTTTTGGAGCAGCAAAGCTGAGGCAGAGCTCGCTCTGGCAAATTAAGCAAGGAATATGCGCGACGCTTTTATTAGAAATCAGCCAAGAAGTAGTGAAGAGCAGGAGCAGGAGCAGGAGCCGGAGCAGGAGGCGGAGTTGGAGTTGGAGTTCAGTTTGGCAGGAGATTGATAATGCATGGGGAGTGGCGAAATGTTTGGCATATGTTGCATAAGGCGGCAGCACTTCGTAATCAAAATTCCGCCAAATATCATGAGAGAGCTAAAGATGAAGAAGAAGAAGAAGAAACTGAAATTTGTAGACGACAATTGCTGAATATTTTTGTAGTCTGTATCAAGTGGAGTAAACAGCTTTAAGCATTGAGCTAAGAGAGATATGTAGATTAGTATACCTCGCTTTCTCTCTCTCTCTCATCTGCTCACGCTCTAAACATAAAAGACAGCCTGACGTATATTTGCTGAAGTGCTTCTCAAACTGTGGCATATTAAAACTCAAATTGCAAAGCCAACAATCATCGAAGGGCTGCGGCTGATTACCTGCTGAGATGGCAATCTATGGGGCCTGCAGGTAGACAGCACTTAATTACGAATTCCGGGGACGGGGCACAAGTCAAAGGACACCAAATTAAGGATATGAATTGCCAGCTCAATGATTTCACTGCAAAGCTGCAAAGCTGCAACGGCTGCGGCTCTTGATTAGTTGGCGCAACACAAAAAACGAAGAAGAAGAAGCAGAAGCAGAACATAAATAAGGGACAGGCAAAACTAGAAAGAACAAAGCTTCATTATGCACAAGTTGTTGTTGTTGTTGTTGTGGGTGTGGGCGTGGCAGCGTAATGAAGTCGCCAGCATTGGGCAACGCTTCGTTTAAGCGAGCGCCTCAAATTATGCAGCAGCAGCAACTGCTTGCATATGCAAGGGGCGTGGGTGAGGGGAGGAGAGGTTGGAGTGGAGCTGGAATAATATAAATGTGCATATGAATTTTGAAGAAACGGCAAAGGATACGCGCCTTGCTGCCTGCCAGGCAATGCAAAAGTGCACTTACTTACGAGCACTAACACCAACACACATATGGAGAGTAAATTTATGCTTGTGTTAAAGTTTCTGGTGCGTGTGTTGGCCAAAAGTTTCAGCGCAAAAACTTGAGCAGCAGCAGCAGCAGCTGCAAAAATGTTCAGCACTCACACAAATTAAATAACAATTTTCTCTTACAATTTCGCAACGTTTTCGCTTTGGCTTTGGCTTTGGCTCTGGCTTTTCCGTTGCGTTTCCTTAACGTTTTTCTCTTCAGCTCTCTCTCGCACTTCGTTTTTTTTCCATTTCACTATGTCGTTAACTTTGTGTGGGCGTTTGTGTTGACAATGTGTGCGTGTGTGTGTGTGTGTGTGTGTGTGTGTGTGTGTGGGTGTGGCTAAGTCTGCATATGTTAACTGGCTGCTTGCGAAAGTGGCTCAGTAGACTTTGTCGCCAGTTTTGCGGCTCCCGCCTCCGCCTCCGGCTCCGGCTTGGCCCCATTCGGTTAGCGTTTTGTTTACATTTTATTTTAAGTAATTTAACCAAATGCAGCAAACTTCTGCTTTCGACTCGTCGTTTTTTTTTTTTCCATTTTTGTCAACTTAAAAGTTACACAGCTCGAAGAGAGAATTTTTATTAGCTCTAAAGTGCAGTTTAATGAAGATATTTTTGGTCGCCTGCCGTCGAACAACTCTCAGCTGGCGCACCAAATTTAATGCTGCGAATTTTCACCAGAGAAACAAAACAGAAAAACTTGGCAATGTGTTGGATATATTTGGAGAATTGTCTATTTTTATGAGTATGCATAATTATTTTTTTATATTTTGCTGTCGTTTTATTAATTACTTAAATGTATTTTATATGTTTCTGCATGAGAAGCAATGTGGAGAAATAAATTAGTAATTCTTATCTTTTATAGCATTGCACTGGATAGATCTGATGGGAGTTTACTCAATGAAAAATAATGCTGAGCTGAACAGGTTCGAACCTGCATTTTAACGCATTTTTTCTTCCCCTTCCCTAAGACAGTAGAAAATGCAGCTCAAAATATAAATTAAAAAAAAAAAAATAAATAAATAAATAATAAAAATAAAAAGAAAAGGAAAGAGATATACAAAATAATTTTAAAACAGTAAATAAATAAATGAAGATGTAGGTAAATAAAATAAATAAAATTAAATAAAAAAAATCACAATAAAAGTACAATAATAATATATTAAATAAATAAAATTAAATAAAAATACAATAATAATACATTGCCAATTATTATCAACAATTAAACGGAGTTTATGTAATATAGTCTATCATCAGTCTAGCAATGAATCATTAAAAACATATTTATATAATGAAAACTTTATAGATTATTATGGCAAGAAATATTTAAAATGTTATTGGAAAACATAGTTGTACATTATTTTTTTAAATATCTTAAATTGCTAAAAAGCACAGCAACTAGAATTGTGGGAAAAAATATATTTTTAATTGTATTAAATAATACATAAGTAATGAATATTTATGTATTTTTCGAATGGTGACATTAAATATATTTTTAATTATATTAAATAATATTTAATAAATATAACGATAATAAATATTTATGTATTTTTATTTTTAATTTCTTGTGCTTTATTTCCCTTGACAATTATATTAATTATCATATAATAAATATAAGTTTAGTTAAATCAAAACTCAGTAATATTTCTCTTTCCTTAATTTTCCTTCATATTTTAGTCCATTGTAAATCTAACTAAATTTAAATTATACTCTTAGCTTTTAACTTGATTGCTTTGCAAGTAATTTGTAGCCAACTTGTAGCTATTGCTATGCATTCTGTGATTGTCTTTAGATTTGCATTTAAAATTAATCCAGCTTTAGTTACTTCATAGTTAGCGCTTGTGATAATTAAGTGTTTATCAGTTGCAATTGTTATAAATTTTATATGCTCTCATAACAACGGCAAGCTTCCTCTTCTACTACTACTACTTCTTTTTCTTTTGCTTGCAATCGAGTATTTAAAAAAAAAAAAAAGAAAGAATGGACCGGAAACTTTGTAGACTGAGAAACTTGCTCGACTTTTGCTTTGCAGTTTGGGAGTTTGTGCATTTTTCTTTGCATTTTGTTTAATTTTAGAAGCAAACACAAATACGAAACGAACAACGAGTAGAAGATGTACAAGATGCAACTACAGTGAAGCCATTTACCCAGGAGGTTTACACACACACCCGCACACACACATACACAATTTGCTGACTTGTCGCTCACTCGCTATCTCTTCTCCTCTGTTCCTCTCTTGCTGTCTCTGTCTAGCCGAGTAGTAAATTTAATCTATTGTACGGAAGCATGTTGTGTGTTGGGTCCTCGCGCGTTTACAGGTTTTATCTAACTTGTTTGCTGCCTTTTCACCTGTTCCCCAACTCTCCCTCTCTCTCTCTCTCCTGTGTCTGCCATATCCGGGCATCTTTGACTCCAGCTACTAGTTACGGCTGCCAGGCAATCCTTTCTGGCTGCCACTTGATAAATATGACTATTTCACGCTGCCAGCCCAACCGCTTCGTGTTTAGTTGTTTATTTGCGTTAAGCGTTAGCAGCAACGCCTCTGTCATCTTTTACTGGCTCCTTCCTGTCATGTACTGGGTTCGGGCTGCGTATTTTGTTTATACAGCACTCAATTTCGCAGTTTTAATGACAAAATGTCTTACCTTGAAACTGCATGCGAGATAGCATTATAAGTGTGTGTGTGTGTGTGGGTGTCTATCTCTCTCTGTGTGTGTGTGTGCTTTCATATGTCGAGTCTATACAAGCGCCTCGCCTCCTTCACTTGACGCCCACTTGAGCGACTTTGTTTGATTGCTTTGGCCGCAGCTCGGGCGCAACTGTGAGCTACCATGTTTGTATTGCACTCGACGGGCTCTAAGTCCGGGCTGGCTAGCCGGACCTGCTGCTGTCAGCTGAGCGGACTGAGCAGCCAGCCAGCCAGCACTTGGCAAGTTTTATTGTCTCAGTGTCCACTTAACTTTCGCCTCGAAGACAACTTAATGCTGCCCCGCCAACGAAACGAGCAGGAGAGAGGCAGGAGCTGAGACTTGGAGCTGACAATATGAAATCAAAGATGTGCGCATTTTCTTCAATTTCCGGTTGTATGATTTTCCATTTTTTTTTTTTTTTGCTCTTCTTCTCTCAAGAATTCGTGTCGGCATTGTCAGCTACAGCTGAACATTTTATTCATGGCGTATACGTAATTTCTCAATGCCTGAACGAGAACTGATTGGAATTGGCTCTGCCTTTGCGGAGTCATCAATCATGCGTCGTTTTTCCACACGCCCAGGCAAAGATTTGACAAGTGTCAATGCGACAAGATAGAGTGGAGACAGCAGCAGCGACTGAGGACTGTGAGGAGGAAAAGTCTTTGGGCAACTTTTTGAAAATCACATGCAAAGTAAAATGTCGAAGTTTTGACAGGCAGCGCAAAGCAGAAGCGAGGAGTAAGGTGTCGGGAATTTTTGCAAAAAAAAAAAAAAAAATATTCACACAAAGCTGAGATGGAAAACTTTTCATTTGTTTTGCAACGTGCTGAAAACTGCTGTCAAAGTTTTTAATGTTTTTAACTCGCTGCTGTCACCTGCCAAAGCCCGAAAAGTAGTCTACATAAACCACTCAGCGCGCTGAGGCAGTTGTCCCAGCTGGACTACAGCTTACACTCAAAGAAATTACATAGCACAAACATACATATATATATATATATTGATCCAGATTTCATTTCCAATGAACCAATTTCGCATTAATTATGAAGGCTTAAAAATATATATATATATATATATTTCTATTTCTATTTATATTTATCTCAAGCTATTAGCATATTCCAGGCAATTCAGCTAATGATTGATTCATTGCTTCAGTTGAGTGAATTTAATAATAATTTGTAATGCAGTTGCTCAAGCCGCATAAGCAGCTCACAGAATATGCATCGCCTGCTTCAGTTGGTTTTGTCTGGCTAATTTATGCGATTTTCTTTAGATTTAATTAGCAGGAGTTTTCAGTTTACTTCAGTTATTTGTTAAAGCAGAGTTTACGTTCGACTTACCCTTGACTGAGACAATGACACTTTGCAGCACTTCGAGCTTCTTCTTGTTGGCCAGGGATTGGCCCACGCACTTGTAGGTGCCCGCATCCTGGTACATGACATCCTTGAGCGAGAATTGACCCGTCGGAGTCGAACTGCCGTAGCCAAGGCCACGCAGACGTGCCGAAACCGGATCTAAATGTGACCAGCAGCCCAGGGAGCCTGCAAATAGAGCAGAGAAAACATTAAAGTCATTGCATAATTTGACTTGGCGCCATTTCTAATTTAATTAATTGAGTATGCCGTGGCACGCAAGTTTTAATTTCTTTAATTGATGCCGGAGTCGTAAACAACAACCAAAAAGCTTCCATTTCCATTTGTCAAAGAGGAACCACCCACCTCCCCCCATTCCACTCACACCGCCTACGAGTCCTACGCACCCCGAGCTAACTGATATTTCGGCTAGAGTCCTGGCGCCGCCTCGTTTGTTGACTGCCTAAAAGTGAGCAAAGTAAATTGCACGCATAATTAATTTTCAATTGTGCTAATTAATGAATGGAGCTCCATTCAGCGACTGCCAGCGCAATCTTTTCGATCTGCGCCTCAATTAGTGGAACGAAAATCTAAATTGTAATTAGATATACGGCGCATCTATCAGCGTGGCTCATTTCCCTGTTGCCCGCTGTCGACGAAACATGGCTCCTGCTCCAATTGCTTTGAAGTTCTCTTTTTTTATAAAAACAATATGCATAGGCAGAGATATATATTTTCTCATAATTTATTACAATTGACTAGAAAGCTCTAAAGTCTTTTAAATTTTTTTAAAAATGATAAAAAAGTAAATAAAAATAATTAAAATTAAATAATGACAAAAATATGGGTTTAGTTTTATATAAAAAATAAAAAATAAATAAATGAATAAATAAACAAATGAATAATTAAATAAATAAATTTTAAAAAAATTAATAAATAAGTAAATGAAAAAATATATAAATAAATAAATTAATTTATTAATAAGTAAATAAATAAATAAATAATATAAAAATAACACAACAATAACAATATGGATAAAAATAAATAAATAACAAATAAAAACAATTTGATGTCTTATGGGATTTATATATTTAAAGGGCTATGACTTTAACTAAATAATATTTTACGTGTTGTTTTGATATAGAGAGCTGTTAATTGATATATTTAGATTTTTCTAAATATTTCCTCTCAGTACGTCCTCTCTATTCTTTATACTCACTTATACTCACATAACTTCACTTTACTTAATTGAACGGCTGACCTCCACCAGGCCTGGGCGACTGAAGAAATGCTGCTGCTGCTGCCCTTTATATATGGCCATTATTGCTCAAGCACTGTCCCTCTCAAACACAGCAGCTAGCGCTCGTTGCAGTCGAGCTTCCAGTGAGCAATGGGAACGCTCTTTGCTGCTGCGAGCATTCTAGCTTCGTTTTACACATACACATACCAAAAGAGAACTGCTGCGCATACACATAGACAACTTGTATGATCTTTTGCTCTTTTTCTCTCCTTGCTTTTACGTTTACTCAAGCACTGTCTCGCGCAGGTAGCGCTCGTTGCAGTTGAGCTTTAAGTGAGCAATAGAAACGCTCTCTGCTGCTGTGAGCATTCTAGCTTCGTTTTACCTAAATACACATACCAAAAGAGAACTGCTGCGCATACACATATACAACTTTATTGATATTCTGCTCTTGTTCTCTCCTTGCTTTTACTTTTACTCAAGCACTGTCTCGCTCAGGTAGCGCTCGTTGCAGTTGAGCTTTTAAGTGAGCAATGGGAACACTCTCTGCTGCTTCAAGAACTCTAGCTTCGTTTTCCACATACACATACCAAAAGAGAACTGCTGCCTACACATAGACAACTCTAATGAGCTTTTGCTCTTCTTCGCTCCTTGCTTTTACTTTACTCTCTCTCTCTCTATAACTTTAAGGCTCACTACTACAACTATAAGTCTTACTACTATTACTATAAGTCCTACTACTATAACAATAAGTCTTACTACTATAACTTTAAGTCTTACTACTATAACTTTAAGGCTTACTACTACAACTATAAGTCTTACTACTATAACTATAAGTCTTAGTACTATAACAATAAGTCCTACTACTATAACCATTACTTCTACTACTATAACTATAAGTCCTACTACTATTACTATAAGTCCTACTACTATAACCATTACTTCTACTACTACAACTATAAGTCTGCTGCGCTTTATATATGCCCACTATTGCTCAAGCAGTGTCTCTCTCAAATGTGAAGCCCGACGGCAGATAGAGCTCTTAGCAGTTGACCTTCAAGTGAGCAATGGGAACGCTCTCTGCTGCTGCGAGCATTCTAGCTGCGTTTTACACACTACACATATCAAAAGAGAACTGCTGCCTACACATAGACAACTGTAATGATCTTTTGCTCTTTTTCTCTCCTTGCTTTTACTTTTACTCAAGCACTGTCTCTCTCGTTGCAGTCGAGCTTCAAGTGACCAATGGGAACGCTCTCTGCTGCTTCAAGCACTCTAGCTTCATTTTACTCAAATATAAATATTAAATGAATACTCTTGCATACACAGAGACTACTTATATGATCTTCTGTAGTTATTCTGCGTTCACTTTTTTAAATATTTTGTTTTACTTATAAATAATATATTTATGGTTTTATGGTTGTTACTTTAATAATCTTTGGAGATATTTTTATTTATTTATTTATTTTTTTTAATTTTTGCAAGTGCAGCATTTGGGTATTCACTTGCTGCATAAGAATGCTGCTTTAACAGTTACTTACCTTGTGGACACTGAAGTGTCACTGCGCCGCCGATTGCACCTCCAGCTGCCCCTTGTTGGGATTGTGCGAGGCAGCCGCTACGGAGACATCTTGATCATCTGGTTCCGATGTGACATCCACCGAGTCGTCTGTGCAAGTGAAAGGGAAGAGGCGAGAGAGAGAGAGAGAGAGCATTAGAAAATGTGTGCAAATCTATGAACATTTTAAAGAGTTTCGCGCTGGCAACACATGCGCAGGGCCATAAAATATGATAAGCTTGTCAGCAATTGTCAAATGTGACAATATTTCAATGACAAAAAAAAAAAAAAAAAAAAAAAGAAAAGTTGGAGTTGGGGCTGAATGGGCGTTGGCAGTTCTTAAGCAAAACAAATTGCTGACAGGATGTGGGCGACACTTGGGTGACTATGAAGCACCTGAGTCATGGCCACCGCGGCACACGAGTAGCACTGAAGAGCACGAGCAGCACAATGAGTTGGCACTTCCGATTTGGCGTGATTTGACTGACTAGTTCAGCTGTTGGGTTCAGTGGAACTAAAAGAGAGTGCGCTGTGCAGGCAACTGGAAAATTGACTGAAACTCACGCAGCAGCACGAATTCATAAATAAACACTGCGTAGCAGCAGCACGATAAGAAAAAGACATTACGTAGCTTCGTTCTAATTTCGTTGCCAGCCAAAGAAAATGGCATCAAATTTATGCGACATATTCGCATATTTTGTACTTAACAGCAGAAAAAAAAAATCTAAAACTTTGGACTGGGAGCGGCGTAAGCTGCGTGTGGGTGATTGTGTGGCCTAGAGCTGACAAAATATCGTGCTATCGAAAGCACGATGAAAGTAAATGATTTGTATTTAGTAATGGAGAATGCAGAATTTTTAAAGAAAGTTTTTGGTAAGAAATAAGTGATGTTTAAAAAAATGTTTAAATAAAAGTTGAAACTATTTTCTTTTATTTATTTATTTTTTTAATTTTTAATTTTTTAGCAGCATTTTTTTAGAAAACATTTACTTTGTATAATGTGGAATAAAATTAGCATAAAAAATGATATCTATCAGAACTTATAATTATTTATAAATAATTTTAATAAATATATATTTAAAGTCTGCTATATTTATTGAATATTTATGGTATATTCAATGAGCCAAATGATTTAAAAATTCCATAAAAAAATGCCAAATTATTGTCGTCTCGTGTGGCGAACTGTAGAGTAGGAGAGCATCTCTGTTGTGCGGTCTGTGTGGTGTGCTTTCAATTTCAGACTGCCTTTTGTGTCACATACTTTATGGCGCTGTTCATATTACATATAAATTACAATTTGCGTTGACGTGTGCCTAAAAGTATGTGCGGGGGGAGTGGCAGGGGGGCCTTTTGTTTGAGACCGGATATCATAACAATAAGTTGCCCAAGTGGATGACGATGCCTGAGCAAAAATCATGACAAAGGACCCAGGCAAATTGTCTGTTCGCATGTGTGTATGTGAGTGTGTGTGTGTGGTAAGGCCTCTGGCCATACATAAGTCTTACAAAGTGTTGCCTACTTACTTATCAGGGCCGCAATTCGCTGCCATTTCGAATGTCACCTCAAAGCGCTCATAAAATTAGCCTTTGCCGCAGAGTCCCCACCTCACCCCCTACAACTGCTTAGCTGGGCTGCCGCACAATTAACAAAAACTACTAATTACAAACAGTCGGCGGCCGTCTACGCCAGCCAGAGCGAAACGCACCCCAGACACACATTAAAGAAGTGTCGAACCCCTTAAAGTTCCACGACTCGAGCTGAGATTTTGCAGACGGCGTTGAGTCAACTAGAGGAGGTGAGCACTCTAAACGCCAAAGTAACAATTAATTGTAAGCTCATTTCGAGCCGAGTGCCTTCGTCGCATGTCAATCAGTTGGCATTGGGCCTGGGGTGGAACAACCCTCAGCGCGGTCAGCAACCCCTGCAAATTTTATTGCTGACAATAGCGCAAAAAATGTTTTTGTCTGCGGGGTGCTGTTCGATGGTCATTGAGGTGGAGGCTGTGGGCCGCACAGAGGGCGGGCAGTAGGCGTGTTGCTTAGTCAAAATCACGTAGTTATAAACATTTTTTATTGCTCGAGCACAAAAAAAAAGACAAAGCGACGTTTCGCTGCACAAATTGACAAGTGAGAAGAACTCTTGGCAAATTGAGAGAATGAATGAGAATGTCTCTACCACTCTCACTCTCTCTCTCTCTCTCTCTCTCTCTCTGTATCTCTCTTGTCACTTTCTCCGATGCCGCCTGACGGCTGTCTCTAAAATGTCTAATGAGCTCAGCTCGACTGACAGACATTTGTCAATGGACAATGCTCGCGGCCTGTTTGATGGCAACTGATAAGAATTTGAGACTGCAAATTGTAAAATGGAACTCGCTCTCGTTTGTCGCCCCTGCCGCTCCTGGGGCGAGAGTTTGTCGTTGCGTTGCGTAATTTGAAAAGGAAGGCATTTGATATATTATGAAATTAGATAATAGTTAAAAGAGGGTGGCAAAACAGGAAATAATAAGACCAAACAAAAGACGAAATACGCAGACAAGTCGATTATGTTTTAAAGCAAATGAAATATTAGGCTGAAAGAGCTGAGAAGCTAAATTAATGTATATAGTTGAAATTAAATTTGTATAGATAATTGTAGAAGACAGAATAATAAATATTAAAAAGAAAATAAATTAAATCAAATAAAATAGGGGACAAAAATTAGATACCAAATGGAAACCATAAATGTGTTTTAATAAATAACAAAAAATATAAATAAATATATACATATTTTATTTATTCATTCATTTACATTTTAAATTAAAAAAAAAAAAACAGATAAATAAAAAAAGAAAATGTAAATAAATAAATGAAAATATATTAAATATAATTTTAAAATAAATAAATAAATAAAAAGAAAAAATATATATTTAAACAATAATATACAAATTGTATTACAAAAAAAAAGAAAAATATAAATAAATAAATCATTATATATTAAATAAAATTTTAAAATAAATAAATAAAAAGAACAAATATATTAATAAACAAAAATATAAAAATTTGATTTAAAAAAAAGGAAAATATATAAATGAATAAATTAATATATGTTAAATATAATTTTAAAATAAATAAATAAACAAAAGAAAAAATAGATAAATAAACAAAAATATAAATATTGTATTTTAAATTTTTTAATCAAATTAAATATGTTAAATAACGAAAATAAAAATATAATTTAATTAATGAAAATTAAAAAACTGGCGTAACGCGCCTGCCATTCGATGAACGCAAATGTTCTAATTCCGCAGAGTTCAAAAGATCTGCAGAAAATTAATTCTAATAAGCATCAAATATGTTTCAAATAAACAAACTCCGAGCCCCTTTCCCCCTTCAACCGAAGTTCACTCACGATTTAAGGCCAACCGCCTAAGAGTCAAAGTTTTTACTCAACTATATTCAACATTTACTCAAGTTCCACCTTCACATTTATCCCATGGCATCGAGATGCTCGAGATGCTCACACACACACACACACACACACACACATTCACACATTTCTTAACATAATTCGCAGCACTTGTTCCACGCATAAATTTTGCTCAATGGCCATTCATAAGTATATACACACAATCCGCACCGAGCTCTGCCCACAGCCGAAAAGAGAGAAAAGTAAAGCAAATAAAAGCAAGCAAACAAATGTGCATCGAGTAACGTCCATATGTCCTCATGGGTGAGGAGAGCGGGACGGAGTGGGATTGATGGGAACGGTGAAGACTCGTGAATGTCTTCCGCATGGCATATAAATCCGAAGCAGAACAAGAGAACGGCAACAAATATGAAGAGCAAACAACAAACACTAATGCAAACAAGAGGAATCAATATGCCAGACAGCGCCAGCCACGGAGTGGGAGAGAGAGAGAGAGAGTGAGTGGGAGAGTGAGACAGAGCTACATCATATTTCAAGGGATAAAGGGGTTGACGTTGGCATTGGAGGGGCTGTAGTGGGTCTCGCCACCAATCATTAATCATAAGGCATCATCATCAGCATGTTGGCGTTGCCTTCAAGTAGTTCCTCCCCCACCACGCCCAGCGCCGGCCAGCCTGAAGGACTCTGAAGTGCGGTGAGTTCAGGGCTGTGGCATGTGGCAGGGGCAGGGGCAGGGGCATGGGCATGGGCATGGGGCTATGTGCCGCCTGCCAAATGCAGGCCAGTCAGTCACACAGAGCACTAGAGCAAGCCGAAAATCCTCGCCCAGACAGAGTGTATCAGCCACGTCAATATGTCCGCACACACACTTCCTTTGTGCTGAATGGGGGAGTGTTGCTCGGATCATAAATCCTTCAAAACACGCATTGCTGTCGTTTACATATTGAAAAGTTATTAACTTGTTTACGCACACGGCTCTTGGTCAAGCAAGCACCGAGTTTTCATTCACTTCACTATATAAGAAAATAGTTTTTCACGTTTCATTTTCATTTTCATTTTCATTTGGCGTCTGCAAAAGTGCAACATCATTTTTATTCATGAATATATGAAGCTGCAGCAGCTCTCTTGCAATCAGCTTAACTTACAAGCTTCATAAACAGCGAACGGAAGCCATGCCCACGCCCTAGGGCTGGGCAGGGGTGGGGGGCGAGGCTGCATGCCTCGTCAAGTGGAAACGAAGGCGCTCTGTGGTGGGTGCATTTGATTGCGTTTGTGTCTTGGCTACTCAATTTTAATTTCTTGTATAGAATGTGCCGTTATTTTTAGTAGAATATACTTGTCTGCATGTATGTATATGTATATGAACTCTTTTCGGTTTCTGCTGATGCCGCACAAGCGCGGGGGATTACATCTACTAGTCTAGGCGATTAATTTTTAATGAGCTGAAATTGAAGATGATTGCACTGGATGTGATGTGGGGAAAGAAATATAAAAAGAAAGCTGGAAAATATAATAATCGATAAGCATAAGGAATGTGCATATAAAAACTGGAGTCATAAAGAAAGAAGAAGAAAATAAACTCAGGCTTCGAAATATAAACAGAAAATGAAAAATACAACAAACAAATTTTTAGATATAAAGAATATTATAAATTAAATGTAAAAAAAAAAATAAATAAATAAAATGGTAAGACATAAAAATAAAAAAATTAACCACACTAAAAAAATAAATAATAACAAAACTAAAATTAAATAATTAAACAATTTACAAATAAAATAAAAATAATATGTCTATAATTATTAAATTTAAATATTTTTAAAATGTATTCTGTTTGACATTATATTTATTAAATACAAAATACATTAAATAAATAAATAGTAATAATAAAGAACTTAAATAATTAAACAAATTAAAAATAAAATAAAAAGTATATATTAATAATAATTGTAATTATTAAATTTAAATATTTTAAAAATGAATTAAGTTTGTTCACAATGTTTATTAAATATTTGTTCTACTCTAAATACGTCTCAAAGGAAAAAAACGTATACAAATAATGTGTTGTTAATTATAGGAATAACAAATAATATATTGTTATTTATTAGTGATATATTTTTATTTATAGTTAGCAAAAAGATATGCTTATTTATTAATATTTTGTTATGTATATATTTTTATTTACCATAATTTTCTTTCTGCACTTCTTATCCAATCAATATATATTCTATCAACAATATATTCCAATCAATATATATCAATGCAGCACACATATCTCAGTCCTTATAATTCCGTCAGCTCAATTCAAAAATATAATAATGAATACATATACATAGATATAAATGAATTTTGGTAGGAATTTGAAATTTTGGCATAACACTTATGAAAGCTATACAAATATAATTTGAACACTAATTCAAGCTTATTTCAGACGATAAAAAACTCCAGATTATTATCCACAATGAGTTTTTAATATTTCTGTAACTGGTCGGAAGCGACAGCAGCGCAGAAAGTAAAGAAAAACCAAATGAGTTTTGGAGTTTCATTTCAAGCCAAATAAAAACAAGTCAAATAAAATTTTATTGCGAATCTTTTTGTGCTGGCTCCTCAGCCGGCACAGGCAGACGAATGAGTGAAGGGGGAGGGAATTTTCGGCCAGCCCTAAAGACCAAACATATACCGAAATGTAATCGCCGGCTATAAAAACAAAAGCAGCAAACAGAAAACTAATAATCGTGCGCGCCGATAAACACAGAAATTCAAGCGGGGCAACCAAGGGGGCCAACATACTTATACTTCAAAGGGCAACTGGCCAGAAGAGGAAGAGCGAGAGAGCGAAAAAGAGACAGAGTGAGAAAGTGGCTGAGCAAGCCAGAAAAATGCTTCATATCGCGTGGAAGAGGCGAACGAACTTAACGATAAAGTTAAACCGCGATAACCAGCATGACAAAGGATAATGTACAACATGCGCAAGGACATTGCCGATTAGCCATAGCCATAGCCAGTTGAGGCGTATGAAGTAAGCAGGGCGAATAGAGAAATGCTTACGATAGCGTGTAAAATTAAATTTTATTGTAATGCCAAATCAGAGCCTCAGCGAACAAATGTGTTTTTTCAATTGGGGACTTTCTTTACGCTCACAAATATTGTGCACATTGTTTGTAGTTTTCTTCTTCTTCTTCTAGGGGAATGCATTGCTGGAGGTATTGAGGTTGGCGCATTCAAGTCTTCGATGGCTTGCATTTTTATAACAGTTGGCTGAACACATTAGTTTTACGGATGCTGTGTAACCACAGACCCATCAGCGGACCCATCGAGAGTAAGAAATTAGAGTACTTGAGAATTTGAGTTTATATCAGACTAACAATAGACACCCCCAGGCTAAATAGATGTTTAGCTTTTATAAGACCTTTAAATAACAGAAAACATACAAAGGTACAGCGGAGAGCATTTTTACGAACTCTGGTAAATTAAATTATATTATGGTTTTTATGAATGATTTCATTAATTTCTAATATTTCAAGAATTAATTAATGAATTTCAATTTACTAATAGTTTTTTTAATATAACATAAAATAATGAGTTAATAAATTTCAATTTAATAATAATATTTTAATCTTATATTCATTATTAAAATGCTATTTT
>JAWNOM010000440.1:0-32131 GCA_035045965.1 Drosophila aldrichi | reverse complement strand
GTGGGCCGAGAAATTTTCATTATTTTCGAGAGTAGCTATTGAGTTTTTACTTTGAATGTAATATTATAGAACAGATCTTAGAGTTTTTATGATTTCTAAATAATAATTTAAAATCAAATATGTTAATTCTAAACTAAAATTATTTTATTATATTTTTTTTATAAATAAATATGAATAGAAAGGCAGAAATGTAAATATGTATTTAATTAGAGCAAACAATAATTTTGTATAAAATATAAATATTTAAATTTCTTTTATTTATCAGCTTTTTAATATTGTTTGTTAAAATATAATTTATTTTCAAATTTTATTTTATTTATAGTTTTGTATTTATTTTATAACTAATTATATTTATAAATTATACTATTATTGTAGGTTTTTAAATTTATTTAACTTTTATTTTCATATGTTAATTTAATTTATATTTTTTTAATTTTATTATAATAATTGTTATTTTTATTTAATTAATTTTAATTAATATATACAAACTTAAAAGTAAAATAATATAATGCAATAAAATCAATTTAAATAAAATCAATTTAAATATTTTTTAAATTGATTTTATTGCATTATATTATTTTTCTTTACAGTTTGTATATATTAAAATGGCTGCCAATAGACCATTTTAATATTATTATAATGTATTTAAATTGATGCGTTTTATTTATATATTTTTATTTTATTTTTAAAATTATTTCTTGGTATATTTATTTAATTTCAACGATTTATTTAAATTTTTGTTATTTAATTTACAGTGAAATAATGTTATTTATTGCTTCTATAAGTATTATATTTTTTATTATTATTTATTAATAATATTGATATCAATTTGCTAAATCATATTCATTGCATTAATGAACTAAATAATATTAATGTGATTATTTGTATAGCTCGCCTCTCCTTCAATATATAAATAGTAAATATTTTATTCGGCAAACAGAAAGCAGAAAGCAGACTTAAGTAAATACAGCTTAACTGTTTTTTGTCATCAATCTTCATGCCCGAAAAAAAAGAAGCGTTTACTGCAATATAAACAACATGTTTATCCAGTGCTTTGCTAGGGCATTTAAGCAGTCGGCTGGCCGAATAAATAACTATTTGCCTTGTTGCCTTGTTAACATTTAATTTCATTTATCTCTCATGCTCTCTCTCTCTCTCCCCCTCTCTTTCTGTTTTCTTTGTTGGCAGGCATTCTCACCAGCTACAATGTGCTCGTGAAAGGTCTGGACGTGCACAATACGACGCGTATATTCAAAAATATGACCATCGATGCGGCGACCCCCACTCTGCTGCTGGCCAACCTCACCACGGGCGTCACCTACTACATAGCCGTGGCGGCGGCCACACGCGTGGGCGTCGGTCCCTTCAGCAAGCCGGCTGTGCTGCGCATCGATGCGCGGACCCAATCGCTGGACACCGGCTACACACGGTGAGTGAGTGGGGTCCATTGGGTCCATGGGGTCCTTTATTGTGTTACGAGCAGCTCATTTGACTGGCAAGCACAATGGCTGAAGCAGCCGCATTCACATCAATCCATTAACAGCAAACGACAATGGCCAGCCGGACAGGCGGACAGGCCCAGAGAGCTGAGCATTAAACTAAGCCTAGCCAAGGCACGTACTTCCTAGCACAGCTATCAATGCTAACGGTCTCTCTTTCTCTTCCTCTTCATTTCCATTCCATTCCAGCAGCTATCCCATCAGTCGTGATATAGCCGATGACTTTTTAACGCAGACCTGGTTTATCGTCCTGCTGGGCTCCATCATAGCCATAATTGTGTTTCTATTGGGCGCATTGGTTCTATTCAAGCGCTATCAATTTATCAAGCAGACCTCGCTGGGCAGCTTACATGGTAAGTTGGCAATCTATTCTATTCATTTTACGTACGTTTCATTCTCATTTGTTTTTGTTTTCTTTGTTTCGCTCGTTTTCTATTTCCGTGTGGCTTAATTTTTGCTAACTGCAGCTTAGTCCGACTCCGCCGGAGACATTTGAAATTGATGAGCCAGTTGCTCCATTGAATAGGCAAAATGTCACAGCCGATAGAGCTTAGCGCTTAAGCTGCTTAAATCTTTTACTCATTTGCACTTGTTAAGCCTTAGTAAATTGCGCAAATTATGAATTTATAAAGATACGGCGAATGGATTAGGCAACAGGTCTAAAATGGCAATGTCATATAGATGGAATAACAAATGTGCATATAAATATTTGATTATGCATTATGAAATATATCAAGGAACTAGTAGTAGCATCGTAAAACTTATTTTAAGTCAGGCTAATGTGCTTCAAGGGCATACTGTCAAGGTTTTTTTTTTTTCAATAATTGTAGAAAATTATTTTATTTATTTCTTAACAAGCCAGAGCTAAAATTAAACCTAATTTAGGGTAAGCACTGGCAAAAATTATACAAATTATATAAATTATAAAAATATATATTAGACGAAGGCTTCTATAGTCAGAAGTTTAATATCATATTATCTCTAATAAAATAAATGAAATATATCTAACGTAGGCAAGTGACTTTAGTATACGTGTTTAGCAGTTGGTATGTAAGTGTCCCATATCTTGTGAAAGGCTTCTTGCCAATGATTGGTACAGCTCTTGCAATGGTAAACTCAACTTTGAGGTTAGGTTTACGTTCTGGAACTCTGAGAAAAAGTGTTTTTAATCGCGACTGTCGCAAAATTTCTTTAACAAATGTCTGGAATCAAATTATCCCCACATAAAGATCTGATCTGTAGTACTTAGTTGTAAATTACAGTAGAATCCGATTATCACGAGGCCTAAGAAATCGTCATTATAGCCGGAAGACGCAATAGCCATATAAGTTTGCTCATACATATAAGTTTGTCTGGGAACCGGAGTAGTTATAACCGAACGTACTCTACTGTAGCTTGTTTTTTTCACCGATATTTTTCTCGATTTTATTTTCTTCTAAATAATCATTAGGGTATTACTACATTATAAACCCATACAGTAATACTTAAATAGAAGTATTTTCTATTTCCTGTCAGCCATGCCAAATACTAATATACCTAAACGAAATCTCCACATTAGCTAGCAGCTTCCACTGCCTTTTATAGCCCTCACGCACACACACCAAGCCTTCCTCTCTCTCTCTCTCTCTCTCTCTCTCTCTAAAATAGAAATCCCTCAGATAGCAATTCACGCTGAGCTGAGCTGCAGGCATTGCCAAAATAGAGCTCATATAATCTATGATTTATGGTTGGCTCGTTTGTGGCTGGCTCCAATTAGGCTGGCTCGTTTTGCCGTTGAGCCATCGAAATAGAAACAAATAAAGCGAAGTAAACAGCACGCACTCATGACATTAGGAGCTGCAGTTCAAAGGTTAAAGCAGCTATAAAATGATAAACTAAAATGGCTCAAGAAACGACAGAGGCGCACGTGAAAATCACATCAATTGTCTAGTAAAAAATTCAGTTGAGCATGAAGTCTTCCTCTCCCTCTCCCCCTCACTCTATCTCTCTCTCTCTCAGTCTGTCAATTGATAATAAAATGTTATTTCCGTCTTTTACTATTTGCACATTGGCCTTTTTTTCTTCACCTTTTCACCTTTAAAGAAGCTATATATGGAGAGAGATAACGTTTGTAGCTGTGGCATGTGTATTTATTCGATATTTTGCGCTTTATTTCAGGTAATCACGCAATCGGCACCGTGCGAAAGTTTCCAACGCTTCCGATGAATGGTGCCGGAGCAGGAGTCGGCGGTGTTGGTGGTGGCAACTCGGTTGGCGTTGGCTGTGGCGCTGCTGGCAACTCGGGTGGCTCCAATGGCCTCTGGATCGATCCCAGCGGCGGCGTTTGGCGACAGGCGGGCCCCGGCTCAGCGACAAAGGACCAACTTCCGGGCTATGCCCAGGCCACGGCGCAACAAGGCGGACAGCCGAGACAGCAACAAGGACAATCAAATACACAACAGCCGCTGCCTGATTATGAGAGGTGAGCTTGATTTGAAGCTGCTTGGGGGGAAAGGAAAAAAAGGGTTGCTCTAGTGAGGGTGCTAGGGGTAAGGGTAGTGAAACTTGTCGGCTGGTTTATCAGTCGTTGCCTTAATATCCTGTCTACGCTTCGCTGCTTGTTTAATTACGAAAAATTGCAGAGAGCAGTCGAAAAAGCAAGCCAAATGCTTAAATGTTTTACTACCACGGCCGAGTGAGGAGGGTGGCGACGGCAGGGGGCTGGGTTAAACGGCGGAGCTGGGGGCTGGGCCCAAAAAGAAAACACGGAATGCCCGGGCCGCACTATTTACGATTCGCTCATAAAAATTGCGGAGCTGCAGTCGTCGCAGCCACTTCAATGAGAGCTACCCAAAAACAACAAACCACCCACACACACACACACACACGCACAGTCACCCCTCTCATCGTGCAGCAACCCCCGCAACCACAACAACAACAACCGCCATTAAATTGTTACACTTGAACGGGTTTTACTTTGGGCCATGGCGATTGCCAGTGCCTGGTACTGGCCTCTATTTATTGCATGGGTAGCAGCTTACTCCCCACCCTACCCCAACCACCGGCAATTGCGGCCATTTATGTTTGGGGATGGCCCCTTAATTCATTTCCATATACGCATTCCATATTTCTCATTGCGTATTTTTTCTTTTTCTTACTTTTATTTTAAATATTTGTCTGTTTGCATTGCGTTGGGTTTCTGTATGTGTGTGTGTGCTAAAGGCTTCTGTTTATTTTACCACAAATAAAAAATCCAAATATTTTCTCCTGCGACCGACTTCTATAGAAGGGGAATTTATTGCAAATATACTGAAATCTGAGCTTAAAAAATATTTATTCCAATACATAAATTGCAAGCTGAAGTGCTATAAACCTGAGTTAAATATAAAATATATTAATAATAAATCTTTTGCAAATGACTTTTGCATTTATGACCATTTCAATATAGACCAAAGTTTTCTTGGAACTTGCCCATTTTTGTTTGAACTGCTAAAATTCGTTTCTTTTTCTTATCATCTGAAGTTTACATGTTCCTAATTAATTCATTGCAGTTTCCATGTCTTTCACATATATTTTATTTGTACTTAAACATTTTTTTTATAATTCCCAACTAGTTTTAACGCTCTTCAGTTCATCTTGATTCATTTTCATTAACAAATTTTCTGGTTCATATGTTTCCCTCACTTCTCTCTCTCTCTCTCGTTTCGTTCTTTAAACATTCCCTTGCTCTCTTCGTTTTTAAGCCGCCCTAATCCACATATACATATCTTTAAGCCAACTTTATCCAAGTTTTCTTTGTGTTCTTCTTAGCCATCGCCCTTTGCGTGTTGCTTTGTTTTTACTTCTTACTTAAACAATTTTGCGCCGTGTTTTTGTATTGCTTTGTTTTTTATTTTATTTCATTTCATTTTGTTGTTGTCATGTTTTCTTTTTATGCTTTTGTATTTTCTGTTTTCCCGCCCACCCCAGCGAAAGTTTTTCTTTAAAGCTTAATGTACCGTTGTGGCAACAATAACTGAAAAGCAAACAAGGCGCAATAAAAAGACTGCTGCGACATATTGCTCCAGCAACTCTCTCTCTCACTCTAACTCTCCTTCTCCCTTTCTCTCTTTCTCTCTCTCTCCTTTTACTGCCGGCTTGTGCGTATTTATTTGCGGCATTTTACGCATTTATTTGTTTCCACTTTTTGTTTACAATATTCCAACCGAAGAGAATATCCAGTCTGAGCTCTCTCTCCTTCCCTCTCTCTCTCTCTCTCTCTCTCTCTCTCTCTGTCACACGCCTCTCATACTACTACACTTTGAGCACATCCTATTGCTATGCCTCCTCCTCCTCCTCCTCCTCCTCCTTCGCCTCCTCCTTCTCCTGCTGTTGTCTTCTTCTAATGCTGTTGCCACTTCCGTTACGCGATTTTCATTATTTCCGTTTCAATTTTTCCGTTGTGTTTACTTTTTCGCCAAACTTTCCTTGCGCTGTTCACTTTTTTAACAACGTTGTAAAGTTGTAAACACACACACACACACCCTTAGTGGGTGGCCTGGCACGCGTGTCATTTGAATTTCCAATTAAAATATTTAATTTCTTTTCGGGTTGTCTGATTTTCCAACATCTTGCATTGGTTATTATTAAACCGCCTCCTCGGCTCCCCCCCTGCCCCCATTCACTTTGTTTATTAGCATGCGAACGTCATTTTCACCGCTAAATTAACAATTAAAAATTGATAGCCCCAGGGGTGTGGCATCGCTTCCGCCCCCAGACCTCAGCCTCCATCCCCTCCACTTACAAGGCCTTAAACCTTGAGCGTATGCAAATGCCTCAGCTATACTTAAAAGAGAACGAGAGGGGGGGGGGGGGGTGGGTTGGTCTTAGGCGTGTGGGGCCTGTGTGCCCATCGGCCTTTCGATTCCCTCGTCGCAGTCACGTTTAATTGCTGGAAAATTTCCAAATTCCGTTGCCTAATTTCAGGCGTGTTTAGACTGAGCTGCAGGTAACTGTAAGATGTAGATATACCTACATATATGTATATATACATATATATGTATTCCCATAGATCTGTAACAGTTTTATCCTGGAGATTTCATACATTATCAACTTTAATAATTAGTTCTGAAGATTCTCTGGAATGAAATGAAACAATGAATCCCTGGTATTCCTAGGTAGAGTCGGATATAGTTTTTGGCTGTTATATGTATTCATATAAAGTTGTTAGAGGTCCGTCAAGTTTTCGAATGATTCCTGAAATTTTGATTGCAAATTCTGTATCATTATCATTATCCTTATGATTATCATTATCACTAATATTATATCATTATCATTATTATGGTCATTATAAATTCAAATAATTGAGCTTCATCTAAAACTAAATAAAAATTTCTTAGGTTTCCCATTGATCATGTAAATCTCACATCATCCAATAAACTGCAGATTCAAAGAACTTTCAGCTCCATTTACGTATTCCCAACAAGCTTCTTCACTCTATTCATACAAATTTATAGCTACCGAATCTGAATCAAAAATGCAAATGCCAATGCTATTCATAGAGCAACTCATTCGCACTACTCGAATCATCTACTCTCTATAGTTCAATATATTCATGGCTAATTCCTCATTGGCAATAATTTATGCTCAACGAAGCGCTGAACTTTTTCACTGAGTTGGCTAAAGATGTGGCCAAAAGCGAATTGTGTGAAATACATTGGCAAATTTGCAATAGATAAGCATTATCTCATTAGCTAATTAGCGCATTCGAGAAAAAATTTCAGCAATAAAAAACTTTTGGCATACCAATTTTTGCAATTGGCCAAAAAGTTGTTGGCCAACAATTTTGGGTGTTGTTTGCGAGTTGTTGTTGTTGTTGCTGCTGTTTTTCGCCCACTAATTAGAAAGTTTAAATGGATGACACGCCCAGCTAATGCAAGGGTAGAACTTCTCATGATACTGAACGAAAATTTTAAATGTAGCTGCAACGAAACAAATTTTTGACTGAGGGAAATGGGGAGGGGTAGACGCCGGTTTGAACCGCGAGAACATGCTCGAGGTATATAAGAAACTTCTAGTAGGGAGTGCCCGACCAGGAGATACCCTTTAAGGCAACTGCCATTAAGGCAAAGGGCGAAGGTTAGCAGCTTTACCAACACCGTCATTTCATAATTTAAAAATTGATACAAATAAAAATCAAATTAAAGTTGCATCTAGCTCCCAAGATATACGTGATAGCTGCACTTCGATAACTTTTTTAATCGATCTATCGATTTTTTAAACCAACTTAATCTGGATTTACAACAAAATGGAGTTACGGACGTACAGCATCAGCCGTACAGTGCTAAATCAGTTCTCATCCCCTTATCCCGTTCAATTGATATGCTTTATGGGCTCTGCCACGCCTCCTCCCAGCGGTTACGCACCTTTTAACAAAGCCATTATGCCTCGATTTCCAATTTTCAATGGGTTCAGGCTACATATAATGCGCTCTATGTGTGGACTAACAAAAGCAATTTCCGACGATTGATTTATGACTCATGTGTGAGTGTGCGTGTGTGTGTGTGTGGCAGACATACGCTTTTTAAGCTAACAGTTAATAAGCTAACCCCAAACTCTCTCCCTCTCTCTCTCCCTCTCTCATCTAGACTGTCCCCGCTGAATATGCCGGACTATGCGGAAGTGGCCTGCTCGACATTCAAAAGCCCCCACAACAACAATGCAGCGCCGGCTTCCGGTGGCTCGTCGCTGTACGATAGCTGCGGCGCATATGCGACGACGAATGTGGTGGCCAATGTGAAGCTCTACCAGAATCGCTATGCCGCAAAGCCGCAGGCCAGCGGCAGCAATGGGGGCAACGCTGATTACCAGGCGGCGGGCATGTACTCGGCGCCGGCGAGCGCGCATTACGGGTGCCTGGAGGCGAATCCAATGACCATATCGACGGCCTCGACGGCTCTGGTGGGCAATTCGCCGGCCAAGCTGAAGAAGATCAATATAACGGAGAACAAGCTGGAGCAGCAGCTGCAGCAGAACGAGACAACGACGCCGACGACGATGCCGATGCCAAAGACGGAGCGCACGAATCCCTTCAATCAGCAGCAGCAGCTGCTCCTCGCCAGCAACGCCCTGAAGCAGGGCCTGGGCGCCTATGCGAACACCACGCTGGCGGCTCAAATGGCCAGCGGCGGGGGGGCCGGCACGCTGCGGCGCCAGCGTCAGCCGAAGACGCTCTTCAAGAGCGAGAACAACATCCTGGGCAAGTCGAGCAGGCAGCAGCCAGCGAACGCCGTGGACTATCTAACCGGCGGACCGCCAGCATCGTCGGCCAATGGAGCCGACCAATTGGACGCCGACTTCTCGGCCCTGTGCAATTCGACGAATCAGCTGCTCAACGACTGGAGCTCCAATGACTTCCATCACTTCGGCAGCAAGCAGCCCAGCAAGCAGCATTTGTACGTCAAGGCTAAGGATGGCACCTGGTCCGCGGTCAGCTCCGATGCCTATCAGACCTTCAAGCAGCAACAGCAGCAGCAGCAGCAATTCCATGGCGGCTCAGGTGACAACAAGCTGCCCCTGCTGATAGCCAATCCCGCCCATAGCTCGAGTAGCCTAGCGTCTGATAGCAAATTCCTGAGTAGCTTCGGCACCAGCGCCAATGTCTAAGCACCTATACATACATATATCTATGCGTATATATATATAAATATCGAAAGGGGTTTATCTAGCTAAAGCCCTTGAGTTGTGTTTTTGCTCAGTAGACTTAAGTGAAAGACTTGAAACGAGAGTTGTGAACTGCATTTGGGTAAGAGCTGGCTGAGGGCTAGCTACATTAAGGGTATTGGACGACAAGAGAGAGTCAGATAGAGAGAAGGCGAGAAAGATCATCTGTGAAATTGTAAAGGTAAGAGAGGGAGAGAAGACAGCTTGGCAGATCATGTTAAAGTGTATAAGAGTGCGAGCAGTGAGCAAAGCAAAGCTAAACTGTTAAATAACATAGACAACAGTGAATATAAGAGAAAGATAGAAAGGCATAGCTAGAAAAGTTTACATGAAGCTTTATAGAATCTCTCTTGCTGCAGAAAACTAAGGCAAAGAGTCACTTTAACATGCTTTTAATATAACGCTCACAGACTATGCAAAGCTAACAGAGTTTGGGAATGTTAAAATAACTTTATTGCTAACAGAGGTATGCAGCGCTGAAGAGAGCTTTGGCATGTGAACAGTCTCTGTTAACAGTTCATATTTCAAAGTCTCTGTTGTTGATAACATTGCCAACAGCCAAAGCGAATTGCGCAATGTTAAGTTAGCAGTGAAATATAATGCAGTAAACAACTTAACAGAAACTGTAAGCTAACACTGTCTGTAATACGTAAAGCCTGCGCTGAGCACGATTGAGTAATAGTGGGAGAGTGTGTCTTTTAACAGTGGCCTGTGCTGGGTGGGGTATTGTCTGTTAATAGCTAGACAAACTTTACAGTGGGCATTGCTTGGCGAAGAGCTTAGTATGTTAATTTATACTGATGATAGCAGTGCATTTTCATGTTAACTAAGAGTTGCGGCTTAAGAGAATATCTTTCAACTTTGAGCTTGTAAATGTTAAATCATTAAGTTATCTGCTAAGCGTTAAGTCAACTGTTAAGTGTTACCATTCCTTAAAACTTTACAGGCCTCAAGCGATCCTCACTCTACGATTTCACAGATTAGCTAAACATAAATTGCAAATCAATAAATATTGTTTACACACACACACACACACACACAAACAGTTTTCACTCACATAACTCCCATAGATAAACCTAAAGACTCTTTAGTAAATCCCAAATCAACTTAAGAGTAGCTATCGCCCGCTAGACTAGATAAACCCACAATGCAAGTTCGATTTCCACAACAACGAAAAGGTGAGTGTGTCATATATGAAATATATATATAAAGTATATAATCTATATTTATATATAGTACATATTGGCTTGTAAATAGTTTTGGAACCTTATAAAGCATATGGAAAATGAAATTTCTACTGCAAAAGCGAAGCGACATAAAAATAATATTGACATAGAAAAGAAATTCCCACACACACACACCAAGACGAAAAAATAAATAGCACCGACGTAGTTAAACTAAGTAAAGATAAATGTAATTTTTAGTATCAAAACCCGACATAATTGAGCCAAAAAGAAAGTAAAATTATGGAAAAATAAACCCTAACGAAATACATAAAAAAAAATACAAAATAAAAACTCACCTAAAATACTAAAAATTTAGAATTGTATTTAAAATCCAGCAGCACTTAAATAATAAATACAGAGAATTCATGCAATGTGTAATAATCCCCCAGATAGGCGACATAAATGCTAATAATAAGGCTGTTAAATGTAAAATATCATAAATAATAAATAATCCCCCCCTCCCAAATGGAAAATGCGAATTAAAGAAGAAGCAGAATGAACTCTTTAACTGCATTCAAAATTGTTTAATTGAAACATTTAAATTGTAATTTAATTGACGAACTAGTTTTAGTTACTGTAGCTAAACTGAAACATAGAAAGCAGCTAAACTATATATATATATAAATCTGAATAATATTTATATATATATATATATATATATATATATATATAATTGCAGATCGAGTTGTAAGCGATAAATTAATTAATTATGCAGCAAAAAACAGAAAACAAAAAATTAATGCTAAAATAAATAAAATACTAAATAACTATCAAAAAAAAGTTAATACTAGCTTTTGTTTTTTTTTTTTTATATACATATATATAAATCTATATTCTCGATACTTTTAGCGGCCACTGTTTGGCGGCGTCACAGCGACACCTACTTTCTGCTGGACAATTCCATGGATTTTACCATTTGAAAACAGGTGAATTGAGCGTAAAAAGAGGATTTCTAGGGACTGCTCGACTAGCGAATACCCTGCTGATAAGAACGAGTTACTAAATTGATGATTGCTCGAATATTCTGTCGAATAGAAGATTTTATTATAAAAGTAGAGAGCTCTTAACATTTTTATTTATTTTTTTCTGATTTATTATAAATTGGTTCTATAACTCTAAGTCAGTTCTGCAGACAGCAGCATCTAGAATATCATATCATACCCCACATACCCTAGCTGAACTTGTTAAGCGCATAAAAAAAATCGAATTCGATTCGCATTGCCGTCTGTCCTCTAATTAATTATGCTGCATGTACTTCCCCCCCTCCCCCTGCCCACCTTTGCGCACAGCCACGCCCACGCCGAGCATCATTAAAACGAAATGAGTTATTGTTTATAGTGATACAGTCTGTACCACGCCTTCACACCCACGCCGCCCATTATAGCTGTAAACATGGCAATTGGAATTTCAGCAATAATCAAATGAAATGTCTCTCTCTCTCTCGCACACTCCCTATCCGTGCCTAGTGCCATCTCGCTCTAGTCGAATCTCTATTTTTGTTTTCACATTTGCTTGTAAAACAATTTTACAAATTGTTATTGACAATTTATGTCTGTTGTTTCTGTTCTGTTCAATTTTTGTTTTGTTTTTTTTTCTTGTTGTTGTTTTGCTTGTGTTCATGTCCTTTCGTCCTTTTGTCCTCTTCTGCTCGGCCAACGGATGCAACTCGGAATTGTGCCTGCAAATTGCGCAAACAAATGAAAATCAATTCAACCAAATGAAGCGCAATGCCAATTGCAACAATTTTAACATCCCATTGGACATTATTAGAACAAATTAAATATGTATGTATATAAGATATATGGAATGGGAATAGTAATACATATATAGCATATATAAAGTACAGTAGAGCATTTTCATACACATGAAGACTCTGAAATAATTGGGTTTGAATAAATTGGTTAAACAAGAAAGGAGAAAATAACTAGAAGTTAGAAATATTTTATATCTAAATAGGCACATACATACATATAATCTTCTATATTAATTAAAAATGAGAAAATGTATATATAACATTTTAAAATATTTATTTCTATACATAAAAGGAAAATAATATAAATTAATATTAAAATTTACTTAAAAATACATATTAAATATTTTATATAAAAAAAATATGTATATTATTTTATAAACATTTTTACTATTTTAAATATTAATAATAAACTATAAATATATTTAAAATATATGTTTAAAAAATAAAATACTATAATAATATTTTATTTTTATACCCTGAACCCATTGAAAATGGGAAATCAGGGTATAATGGTTTTGTTAAAATGTATGTAACAGGCAGAAGGAGGCGTGGCAGACCCCACAAAGTATATATATTCTTGATCAGGGTGACGAGATAAGTTGATTTAGCCCTGTCCGTCTGTCTGTCTGTCCGTCTGTCCGTCTGTCCGTCTGTCCGTCTGTCCGTATGTTTGAACGCGTCGATTTCCGAAGCTATGATAGCTAGAGACTTGAATTTTTTTTAAAAATGACCGTATATACAGCGCGGATGTCGAGTTTAGCGTTAGAATTCGATAAATTATCCCGTTATATTTTTATCGAATAAAAACATTCAAGTTCAAATCAGATGCCAGTACAGATGCTAGCGGCGCGTCATTTGATCATGAGGTCTCAGGTTCAAACCTCAGAGCGGTCGGAGTTAATTTATGTTTATTTTCTTTTTTTTTTTTTTAATTTTTTTTCAAAATATTTATACATATATTTATTTAAATGAGCTTACTATTCAGCCACAACAGTTTTTCTATAAGTGTGCACACATCCATTCAAAGAAACAATTAGTTTAGTTTAGATTCGCTAGATGGCGCTGCAGCAGTGAATGTATTACTGTTTTGCCATCAAACTGTCATTAAGTGAAGTGGCGTAGTGAATAGCATCGCGCCACTCAATCGAGAGGTCTCGGGTTCGAACCCCAGATCGGGCGGAATTATTGTTTAATTTTTTTTTAATTGTTTCAAAAATTGAAATTTTAACCACACTAAATGTGAATATTTATTAGTTTGGTTCAGGGTAGTAACTAGTCGAGCACTCTCGACTAGAGTTTTCTTACTTGTTTATAATATTTTTTTTATTTTATTAATATACATATATGATATAATGAATAAATTTGAATATAAAATATAAATTGGAGAAATATAATATGTATATAAATTTAAAAAAAATATATTTTTACAATTTATTTTAATGAAGATGTTTGTAATTTTTCTTATTTTATTTTTAAATGTATATCACACATAACAGAAATACCAGAAGAAGTTTAATATATCCATTCGAGTACAACCTTTGAATTTAAATTTCATTAAATTTTTGCTTTTACAGGGTATATGCAGTCGAGGCTATCCTTTTGCACGTAAATATTTAAGGGGCTTACACATAGAAATAATTTCAAACAAATTATCTCATTCAAGCCGAAAGCGCTAATATTATGAAAGCATCGTTAGAATTCCATTTTAATAGAGTATCTGCAGTCAGGCATGCCCTAATGTTAAGCTGCTAAGCTCTTTAGTTTTTCAATGTGAATTTCTGCAATTTCCAAATTTATTTCGTACGACTTTAAGCCGAACAGCAGCTGCAACAGCGTCCAATGGAACTCTCTCTAATGTATCTGAATAGCTCATGCCATTAGCTACACACACACACACACACACACATACACATCGACACCCTTTGGTATAGTAGCTCGACTACAAATAGAAATTCACGTCTGTTGGGCAGCGAGCAGGCCGATAAATAAACCCAAATTTATCATGTACATGGGCACAAACAGAAAGAGACAGCTCTAGAGAGAGAGAGAGAGCGAGAGAGAGAGAGAGGAGCGAAAGGAAGCTGGAGTAAGCATATATCGTGGATATATAATGGCCATGGCTGGCAGCGGTCATAATTTTTGGCAACACACAAAATTTGTTCGATAGGCGTTGAAGCGTTCAATTGAATGTCCTGGACAAGGTCCTGAACAAGGACCCGGCCAGAGCTTGTCGCTCCAGCTACATCTTGTGCTGCGTCTTCTTCCCTCTATTGTATAATCAAAACTAATGGTCTATAAAGAATCAATTCGCAATTTGTTTTGGGGGCACCAGCTGCTTGGACATCAAGGCGTGGCAAAGGACAAAGGCGGCGCCAGGACATCGAGCAGCACATGTGACAAATGGAAATTTTCAATGTATTTTCGATTCGATTAAAATATGCAACGTTTAATGAGTGAACTGATTAGGGATATTCCCGTATGCATAAAGTGAGGGCGTGGCGTCTGTTAAGGTTTACGTATTATCCAAAAATCTCTGATTCAGCAATTTTTTTCATCATAAAGTTTCATCAGCAGCACAAAGCAGACACAAAACCAAACAAAAAAAAAGAAGTAAAAGACTCGTAAATATGAAAGCAGACAAAGTCTGTCTCACTCTCTCTCTCTCTCTCTCTCTCTCGCTCACACACTGGGCAAGTTTTATGCGCATTTGAGTGACCATAAAAATGGACTTGGTCCTGCACAGAGCCTGCGTCCTGCCTGTTGATAACAACAAAATTGTGCAACGCAATTTGATGAGATTAGCTGAAAGTACAGAAAATTTGCCAGCTATCTAAATGGACAAGCATGAACATGTATGTGTGTGCGTGTGTGTGTGTGTGTGTGTATCTGGAGCATGTATATTATAATTCGATGCGGCAGGCTTAACTCCTCAGCACAAATTGATTCAAGCTGAGAAGCACAACAAGAACTGAAGCCAAAAATTGTTTGTGTCGTAAGTAAAGAGAATTATCTTCTGATAGAACATACTTCAATTAAGATAGGGCATACTAAAACACTATCAGAGGGTAGATAGGAAACGGGCCTAGGCTCAATTTTAAGTAGGAGAACGAACGAGGACAAAGAGTAGCTAACTAAAAGGTAAGCAAAAAGTTAAAGTTCATATAAATAGTGGAAAAATAAAATCCTTGAACGTTATCCAACACTAAGAAATCTGATATCACATATCTAAAATAAAAGTAAAGCCCCAAAAAAATATAAATTGTAAGAGAGCAAACGCTCAAAATAAAATGTAATTTCTGTAAAGACTTTGCCCCGAATCACCCTGTCGTTACTCAACACTAATGCAAAGAACAAATTCAATCTAGCCATTTGAAAAAAAAAGAAGAAGGAATTATTTCGCACCAAAAATAAATTGTTTTCTTCCTCTTATTCGAGATGCAAGAGCGAAAGTCTGACAAAATATTTAATTTGTTTATCCAGCAAATAGTCCGCAAACTCCAATTTCACATTTCTCGTTCGGCTACGAAACAAAAACAAAACCAAAAGAATTCCCATTGCTTCAGCTAAATGGCCACAATTTAATTTAAGCTGACCAATTCCCCCAACAAAAAAAAAAAGAAAGAAGGGGAAGAAAAAAAAAAACAAATCTAAATACCAAAAAACAGAGCAACATTCCAGAGACAAAATGGAATGGAACTAGTGAATTTTAATTGAAGCTTTATTTTTGATTTTTGATGCCAATACGAAAAAGGCAAATTGAAATTTTGCAAAGCCCCAGGGTTGTTTCATCTGTCTCACTCACACTCGCGCTCTTTTCTAATTTAACGGCGAAAAAGTTACGCTGCTAAGTGATATGTGGCCTTCGCCTTTAATGAAGCTACTAAACTTCGCCGCTAGTCGAAAAGTTTAATTTGCGCCGCGGGAGTGAGAGCGCGCTCATGCTCGCGCTCACTCTCTGTGAGCCTGTGTGGCCTCTGTCAGTAATTAGTAAAATGCATTAAAATAAATGAGCTTTCGCGGCGGCGTGAGCTGTGCACTTTAAGCTTTTAAATGCCGAATATAACAGCATAAAGCGGTAAAAATTAACATGGCTTATGGCAAAGATCAAATGGCTGTGTGCGCCGCCACTACTCTTATACACACTGAACAAAAAGCAAAAAAATGGAAAAGAAGAAGAGCGTAATTTGCCATTAATACATATTAAATTTAACTTACTCGCTCGCACTCGAAAAAAGTAAACGCATTTCGTTTAGTTACTGTAATTTAAGCATGCATAAAACTTAACAGCCTATTTACAGCGCAGACACACAAAAAAAAAAAAGCATGGCTGCTGTATAAGTGTGAGGCGAAGAGAGAGAGAGAGCAAGAAAAAGGGAGAGTGAGTGAGTCTGGGTATAAGTGTAAGCGTGGACAATCGCTGTCGCGGCCAGCGTCGCAGTCGCTGCCATTGCTGACGTCGGACACTTAAACAGGCCATAAAATACATTTTGAGCGCCTCCTCTGTCGCCGTCGCCGTCGCTGTCGCCATCGCTGTCGGTTGGTCGTCTCTTGCCTCTAGGCGTTGTAATTTCTTCAATGTGTCAGCCGACGTCGCCGCTTCTAATTGCAAAATATGGCGACAATTTCAAAGAAGTTGAGCACATTGACGCCTACTGACTGTCGCCGTGGGTATAATATAATTTCAACGAGCATTTCGACCATGCCATGGAGTGGAGTGCTTGAACTGCGTTATGTAATGAATGCTCACAGAGACTGAAGCAGACTGAAGCGAAAATGCCAGAAAGCGTAGCTTAAACGTAAACTAAAGCTCAGCATGAAATGTTAAGAGTGCGGCGAAATAGAAGCTCAACTATAAACCGACCTCTCGCTCTCTCTCTCTCTCTAACTCTCGCCACTTCCCTTCTGCTCTCTGCTACACGCTTAGTATAATAGAATGTGTGTGTGTGTGTGTGTGTGAGCATTTTATGAAACGTTTTATTATACTAATTTGTAGCCTGGCAATGGTCGCCAGTTTCGGTTACATTGAATGCCACCAACTAAAAATGGCAATTTGCCAGAGAGAGCAGCAGTGCGACAGGGATGGCGAATGCGGTAGTGAGTGAGAGTTGCTAAATGTCCGTGTGTGTGTGTGTGTGTGTGGATACACTTTAGTCAAGTCTCTATTAGCAGACAATGCGTTTGCTCTCTAATACATATGCAAAAGGTATGCCATGAAAATTGTTTAACTGTCGTTCACTCTACCCTCCCCTCTCTCTACCGTCCTCTTTGTCTTTTGTGTGTGTGGGGATTTTCGCCTTTGGGGAGTTTTTTATTAAAATGACGTTGGAACATTGTGTGGCCCTCTTGTGTCCAGTTGGATCCCAGCAGTCAGTCGATTGGGCAACGGCATTTGCCTCACGCACATCCTTTGCGCTTGCATCGTTTAGTGTCCTTTGCAGTTGCATTCGTCCTGTGCCAAGTTTTAACGACTTTGTTTCCGTTACGTCTAATTTAATGAAATTCGTTTTGCTTTTCCCATTGCTGTTGCCTTTGGTTTTGGTTTCGGCTTTTGGTTTCTGTTTCCAACTTTTCCAGCATAGAGTTTTCCGAAAAACGGGAATTCTAATGACTTGGGCGTTGTTGCACTTAGTCCTTGTTGTCCCTGCTGTTGGGGAGGATTGTTCTGGCTGCCAGACAGGTTGTCTGCGCGTGTGGGTACACTCCTCTTCTATACTTTTGTTTGCCTTCTGATTTAATGATGGTCAGCTTCATATTATTCCAGTTATTACTCCATTGATATAAGCACATTCTCTATAATTATATATTTTGGTACACTCTCGCTATAATGATAGAGTACCTGAATGACTTGGAGGCGTTACGGATTCCCAGCACAAGTGTTAAATATAGGTTCAAAATTGCCTTTTTGGAAAACTGTTGACAGCGAATGGCACTTATGTTGGGATGAAGGCGACTGTGTGGAGATATTAGAAGGAGATCAAATCTTCTTCTTTAAAATCTATAAATTCTTTAAATTATATGAACTTCTTAAGTTCTTTTTCACATATCCTACAATGCATTCCCAGTAGCTAAAGTAATTCTCAAAAATATCTCACGAAATATTTAACGATATTTTTTTCTTTTTTTTGGGGGGTATTTCTGCGTGTTTGGCAAAGTTGTTCGTGAAAAGTTGTGAAAATACGAAATTTTCACGTATTTTCCTAGCATGAAATATACAGCCTTAACATTGCAGCCAAGGCAATTTTCTAGTGCATGCGCCACGCCCCCAACGCCCATGCGGCCACAAAATATGCAACAAATATTCGTGGCTTCGTTGTTTCTTCTTATTCGTTGCCCATAGAAGCAGATAACTTCAGTATTTTGGAAGATATAAGACGAAGAAGCTCGCGCTGTGAATAAACAAACTGATTTGCATTTATGGAAATGCAACGAACCCACACACGCACACACATACAGTAAAAGGAGATATGGAGTGTGTGTGTGTATGTGTGTGGGTAGCTGCTGACCAAATCCAAATAGAAAACTCGAGTGTTTTTGTGTGTGTGTGTGTGTGTGCAAGCCAAAAGTAAATATTTATGTTTTATGTTAATGAGAATATGTCTAGCTTTTTGCTATTTGAATATTGGCAAACGGCGCAGGATATGCTGCGCTGCAGCAGGCTGCCCGGGACACCCCGGCACAACGAAACTCTGACAAATGGGACGTTGGCTCAAATGCGGTTGCACTTTTTACTCTATTTGCTGACGTTGTTGTTGTTGTTGTTGTTGTTGGTGCAAACAACCAGCACATAAGTCTCAGCCATGTCTGTGGTTTCTCCTCTGCTTTTTTTATTCGTGTAGGCAGCTGAATACATATGTACATATATATAGGGAGCTCTACTTTACCATATTGCCCCAACAAATGCTTGCACAGCTATTTTTTACCCGCTTCTGGTTTACTCTTCATTAATTGACAATTTAATTTGCCCAAGTGGTGAATAAAAAAAAAATTGGCATTAAATTAAAAAATTTTAAAAATGTAATAAAATGGGCAAATGGTGAATTTTGTATACTCTTACTAAATAAAATACCCACTGGCTAATATTATGTACTTACTTGAATTTTTTAAGAGTTGTATAAGTTTATGTATAAATAACCTTACAACTTTAGAATTTTTATTTTATTTTATTTTTACTTTACTTAATGGCATACTCGTATTAACATCTATAATTTTCTGTCTTCCATTTTCAATTGTTAATTATCCAATATCAATCATCCAGTATCAATTATATATTTGTCAACCTCCCTTATACATTATCTATTATCAATGATCTATTATTCATCTTTTCTTATCCATTATCCAATATCATTCATCTTCCCTTATCCCTTATCTCTTATCCCTTATCCATTATCCACTATCATTTATCTCCATCTATCCAGTATCCAGTATCCACTATCCATTATCCACTATCAATTATCTACTATCAATTCATTCATTATCCGGTATTCCTTATCCACTAACCATTATTTACTATCCATTCCATTATCTATCCCATATACAGTATAGATTCTCTACTTTGGTAATATTCCCATTTTCTTTGCACTTTACTCTCTCTATCTCTCTCCCTTTACCTACCACTTTTTATCTCTCTCTCTCCCTCTCTCTTATCTCTATCTTCTCCTCAAATTGTTATCTTATATCCGTTATCTCTTTTCTTCCAATCTTTCGCACATTACTTTAGTATTTATGATACATCTGCAGCTAATTATTATTTCATATTTAGTATAATGTATTTTGTATCTTTTCATTAAGCTAATTATTCACACATCGCTTATTCTTTTTTTTTCACTTTTACCCTATTTTCTTTTTTTTTTTTTGCAGAGTATTAACAGATTTGTTTGCATTTGTTATTTCTGTGGCATTTTGGCTCTGCTCTTGTTGCATGTTTAATTAGTCAGTTGTTTATAGCTGCGAACTGTTTTATTTTTTGTGATCATTGTTGCGGCTCTCATTGGGTTTATTTATTTGCCATTTTTTCTCGTATATTTGTTTTTGCTTAATTTATTAATGCTGCATGATATTCAACTTAAGCTGACGTTTAATTAATTCTATTAATTTTTTAATCATGCACAACGAACGAAAAACAAAAAAACTATAAAAAGTGTGAAATTATGGAAAGTTCATTGTTGTTGTTGTTGTCATTAAAAAAATAAAGAATATTTAAATGGCAATGCCACAAAAAAAAAAGATTATGTGAAATTAAATATTTAGCAACATCAAATAGAGCTGTGTGTGTCTATCTATTATGGCTTTATGAATGTTAAACAATGCATGAATAATAAAATAACGAAAACGTAAACGATTTCCAAAATTGGTGGAAAATAAAATGTATATACATATATGTTTTTCATTTATTTTTTTAATTTGAAAAAGAAAAAAGAAACATAAAACAAAAGAAACAATTTAATATTTAATCTTTGCCTTGCAGTATTTTTTATATTTTTTAAAAAGTATTTTTAAGTAATTTTGCTTTATACATATATATTTTTTTCTTTTTAACTTCTTTTGCATCTTCTTTTTATGGTGCATTTTATATTTTTGCTGATATTATTTATATTTACTAATATTTTTTATAATATATAAGAATATATTTTCAATTAATCCCTTCATTTTTTTAGCAGCATATTTTAATTATTTTTCCCCTTTTTTTTTTTTTTTTTTTTTTTTTTTTTTGGCCGGGGAAATTTTTACAATTTTATAATTTTGTTCTTAAATTTATTTTGAATATTTTTTTTGTTTAGTTACTTATATTTTCTAATTCTTATTTCTATTTACTATTATATTATATATGTTTTTAATTATTTATTTATTTATTTTTTATTTATGCTTCAGTATAATCCCAATCCAATTCTCAAGCCAACAACAATTTTATCATTTTTTTCAATTTCTAATCAGCTCTCACACTGTTGCCCGATCTACTTTGTAATCAAGTTTGTAAGTGGAACTTTTCCGCAGGCTACCCACAGCTGCCACGGCTGCTCCACCAAACTCCAATCAGTTGTGCAATCAGAGAGCAAGCCGAAAGCTCCTAAGCCCCTCACACCCCTCACCCTGCCCGCTGTTGATGTTTAGCTGGCAATTGCACTCGGTTGGATGAAATGCCAGCCAAAATGGCAGAGGTTAATGCACCATTGGACAGTTGTCGTCTATGCGTTATGTCTCATCCACGCCAGCCAATGTCGACATCATCATCATCACCATCATTATTGTCAGTGTGTGTGTGTGTGTGTGTGTGTGTGTGTGTGTGTGACAAAGTTTAAGTGCTGGTAAATCCATAGATTTCATGCTGGCAGCATGGCAAACATGGCCACATATTGTGCGAGACAGGAACAAACAAGCAGAGGTGTTGGTAATGTGCTGCAAAACTACAGCAGCAGCAACAACAGCGACAGCAACATCATACGACGACAACAATGTACAACAACAACAACAGCAACAGCAGTTGTTGCAACAATAGTATCGCATTTCAAATGTTTTTAGTGCGGCATAAAAACAAAAAGCAAAAGCAGCATTCAAACTGCCAACTACCAGCAACAACAACAACAACCAGCAACAACAACCAGCAAAAACAACAAAAATTACTTTGCTGCACAGACTGCAAAAGTTTTTATATGCTACAAACCCGCAGATACTTAGCATATCAGCCTCTTCACTCCCACTGCCACTCCCCTCTCCTCTGGCAGCCACCCTTATTCAGCTACGACGATATCCCCCCCCCCCCCTAGCCACACCCCTGTCCATGCGCTGTCATATGGTAAGCTGCTACCTTGGCATTATGCAAGGCGCCATTGCCGTCGCACTTGTCACTTTAACCTTGCAAGGCCTGTCAGCGAGTGCTACCCCCGCCCCCGCCCCCGCCCTCGGCCCCTCCCGTTGGCCATGGCCATGCCTGTCACGGCATTTCGCTTTGCCCCTCATCCAGACAACGCACACTTGCCCCCACTTGGCACGGCCAACCCACCGCTACGCGCCACCTGAAAATTTACGCAAAGCGGCATGGAAAATGAAAAGAAAAGCCATAAAACCAAAGACGACGCGCAAAGCCAGAAAAATAAGCAAAACACATCATGCAAGACATGTTGCAGACAGAGATTCGATAAAGTCGAACGCTGAATACACTATGGAAGAAATGAAAAAAAATATATAAATAATAATAAAATTTTAAAAATGAAAATAAAAATTAAATTAAAAAAACAAACTAAAATAATATAAATATAAAATAAAGAACTATAAAAGAATGAAAAATATATATCAATAATATAAAAATAAAAAAATTGAAAAAATAGTTAAAATAATGTAAAATAAAATAAAGAAAATTTATTATACAAGGCGTTTGAAATATTTAACAGTTTACATATATTAAACATACTAGATTTTATGAATTTATTTTCTACTAAATTATACATTCATATAAAAAACTATGCTATATATGCTATGCGTAAATATTAATAATATATATAGACTGAAATTTAGTTGAAATATTATTGAATAAAAAGTGCTGAAAGTCGTCTGCGAAATATGAAAAAAGAGAAATTGTATTTCTTAAAATATTTTCCATGTCTCCACATTCCTTTCTCGTGCCATATAATAATATCAGTTGCCCATCACATAGCCTCGTCTCTAAAGCCCGTGTAGAGCATTGGGATGCCGAAATGAGCGTAAATATGCCTGTCATCATTTTGACATCAGCATCAACGTAAACGTCAGCGTCGGCGTCGGCGTCGGCATCGGCTGTGGCCATAGCTGGATCTGTGTGGGTAGCTGAGCGGGCCATTACCATAACTATAATGCATATTTCAGCATCGGCAATGGCTACGATGGCATCGACATGGGCACCGGCATTGCCAGTAGAGGCAGTAGAGGCAGCTGCGTCGTCTAAGGCACCGTCATCATCATCATCCTCATCGTCGTCGCCGTCGTCGCCGTCGTCATGTGGAAAATCCCGGTATCACTTTCGCTTATGCCATTGTTGACAATCTCGGTTTCAATGTGTGCCCAGTAGTAGCATGTACTCGGCCCGCCCCTTTCTATGGCACCCTCTGCCCGCACTCAGTTATCGGGGAAGCATGCCTGGGCATATATTTATGCCTTGTTTGCTCGCCTCGTCGAGCCCGTAATGAATGGCAAGGTTTTAGCATAAAAGTTTATTGAACTACAACTACGAGGTAAATACATGTCGTCCCGCTCCCTGCACCAACTCCATTAGCCTGGCAGACACGGGAACGACAGCGTTATATGGCCTGTTTATATAGAAATCGATGCAGTTGACGCGAAATTTTGGCAGAGACTCGACAGCGAAAGGGATTCTTTAGGGTATACGAAATAATGGAACTAAGTGTAGGGTTTCAGAGAGAGAGAGATAGGAAGAAACGAGAGAGAGAGAAAGAGAGAGCGAAAAACAGAGTGATAGAGAGAGAGAGAGAGAGAGAGACCTGAAGAAAAGGTTTTGTATCGTCTTTATCTTTATTTGTATATTTTAGTTAAGTATGAATCTGATTGACTGATTGATGAGCAGTGTCTAGACTGCTTAATTGATTGATAGAATGATTTCTAAAGTAGATTTTTATCAATTTAAGTGAGAAAATAACTGATTTGATAAATGATTAATTAACAAGTTGATTAGTAAAGAAGATGGAATAAAAGATTAATAGTGAATAGAATATAGAATAGTAGATGATATAGCTCCTGATATATCACGTCATAGTAATGCCTATTGATTAGTTAATATCTAATTTCAAGCAACCCACGCTAGTTAATGGATAAGTCATTTAATCGAATATCCAAGTTTTTGCGGTGCTCGTAAAATCGACTTTAGTTCACAGTTCGCATATTAAGTTAGAGCTACTACAACTCTTTACAGCTGTTTCTCTCTCTCTCTCTCACTCACTCCGCCATTTTGATGTACTATGTCTACCTCTAGCATTTACCGTAAAGCATTTCTCTATTTTGGCCAATTTGAGCAACTGGGTGTGTGTGTGTGTGGGACAGCCAATGCTCGTGTTCGTAATCCACGTGGATTATGTCAAAATTGGTATATCATAAAAACGTCGCGTACGTGAGCGGCATAGACAAAGCTGTCAAGAGAGAGAGAGAGAGGACAAATGGGTAGAAGTGAGATAAAGAGTGAGCTCTATACAGTGTGAGAGAGTGAGGGAGACAGAAGGGTAGCCGAAACCGAAACCGAAGCCATTAACTTTGCCTTTTGGCATTGCTGACACTCCAACCTTTTGACCAAGTGATTAATTTGTATGCGCCAGGCGCTGACTTTTGCGGTCCCTGGGACAAAGGCCAAGAGTGTTTGGCATGTAGCGGAAATGCGCGCCCGGGGACAGACCAGACAGACAGACAGACGGACAGCAGTCGGTGGCAGCTCGCACACGCATTGTGCCAGTGTTGGTAAGTGCTTTGAATATGCAGTTGTTGTGCGAGGAGTAAAAACTTTGTGCCTCACCGAAAAAACTTCTGCCTCACACACACACACGCACACATACTCTATAGAGCAGGCCTGGCTCTGGCTTATGGCCAACAACTTGTAAAGCGGCACAAAAACTTCAAATATATTTTCTTTTGCTTTTCTTTTACGCTCGCTCCTTTTACAACTTGTAAAGAACGAAATAAAATTCATGACGCGACAATTGCTAAGCAGAAGAAACGAATAAAGAAAAGAAAAATAAGAAAGAGACAGAGAGACGGAGAGAGAGAGAGACAGAGAGAGAAACTCACATCGCACTAGCAAGTTTCGTGTCAAGATTTCATTAAACTTTCGCCCAGACAGCAAAGCTTGACCAATCTCCATAAACTCAAAGAAAAGCCGACACACACACACACACACACACACACACACACACACACACACACACACACACACACACACACACACACACACACACACACACATACAAACTTGGCTCATTAATTGAGCTGTTCGCTCTATTAGGCAAAAGGCCAAGCCCGAAGCCAGCTAAACATTGCGCATAAATATAAATACTGCATAATGGCGAAAGGATTTGAAGAGGGAAGCAATCCGGGGTTTTTTTTTTTTTGTAAATAAAATTTGCATAGTCTAATGAGTTTAACAAGGACTTTAACTGGTAGTTAGAGAGTGAATTGATGAGTTTAGCAAAATGCAAATCTGCATTTAGACAATTGTGTATTTTTAGATATATCTATCTGTATTTTCATTATACCCTGAACCCATTGAAAATCGGAAATCAATATTCATTTAATTATTATTATTTTTATTTTTTTTTTTTTTTTTTTTTTTTTAGTATCTATGGTTTCATATGCTTCAATTTGTATGAATGTTTATCTATCTATCTTAAATCTCTTAGCATTTTAAGTATTCTCTTTGTTTTAATCTATTCGTCCCCTACATAGCTGTTTTTTTTGCTTAAGAATTGACAATCCTATCATAGGAAATACTCTATTAGTAATGTAATGCAATATTTTTCCTCCCACATAATCATTTAAATAAATGACGACAAATCAAGTATATGTATATCTATAAAATACCAGAGTAAACTGCAGTCTCACTCTTTCCCAGTTAAACAATTTGTATCTGTTGGATATGAGCTATGTCACGCTTAGAGCACACCCCATTTCTGCCAATATATATATGTATAAAGATCCTGTTCGAATTAGAGTAGGGCATACTCAGAGAGTCTGCTACAGAGTCAGTCAGCTGTTTCAGTTTCCTTACAGGAAAAAAGTGTTTCCTATTTCAATTTCTTAGAGACCGCCATTAGCTGTTCCCCTAGCCAAAGTATCTGTATCTGTATCTGAATATCTTGAACTCTAGCTAACTGTAAATGTAGCTGCGGCTGTGTCTGTGGCTGTATCCCTTTTTCTTTTTATTGTATTACCGCGAGTGTTATGCTAATTTCCGTTGCCGGGACCAAACAGCGGGAATTGCCGAGTACAGAGTCTGTGGGCGACGCGTCGCATCGCTTCGTCTTCGTTCTGGGTCGGAAATGAAATTTAACTGAATTTGCATTGGAATTCGATTAAATCGTTTATGCAAACATTTCGTTTCATTTCATTTGCGGGCTTTTCGCTTCAGACTCGACTCAAATGTGCGAATCCTTTCCTTTCCCCGCCCCGCCCACACAATTCCAACTCTGCTTCGCTGCTGTTCCTCTGCAGCCCTGAAAATGCCTCGAGAGTTGATTTTGGCAAACAATCTAATTTGCATAATGCTCATATGTTTGGCCTGTTTGCGAGCTCTGCCCGGCTCAGCGCGCGTTTAATGCTGTGGAAATGTATCTTAGAGCTTGTTATTTATGAATTAATTTCATTTACCATGTAAATGCATAAAGGTAATCGAGTATACACCTCGACCTGCCACACCCCAACCGCCCATCGTCAAATATTTGCATAAAAATATGAAATTTTTATTGCCAGAAGAAAGCTTACAATTTGAAGTACGCGCCGAAGAGGATATTGAAAATAAATACAATTTTACAGTGGAAAACAGCTGACGAAATGTCAGAGCGATTGAAAGAGTTGAAGAAGCATATTGAAGTTGAGAGAAGAACTCTTATTGTCGAGGTGGATTTGAGAATTCAAAGAATTGAAATGTATAAATGTACAAATAATAATAATATTTTAAGAGCTGAGCAAAAATATATATATGAACACTCACACACATTCACACACACATACATGCAAGTGTAAGTGTAAGGTATCTTCTAGTCGAGCATCGCCTTTCTTCACGTTCTGCTTCGTTCTTATGTAAATAAATGAAAAATCCGAAACTAATTTATTAATATGATAGATCGTTTAATGTAAATCAGAATATGAAATGTTTCGAGTCAATTTACCCAATTTCATTCCAGAACGAATGCAATTAGGTATGAAGAATCGATCAAAATGGATTTCTACAGTTTGCCAAAGTCATTTTCCTTCAGTTTTTGCAGAATGGTCAAGCTATCGCATATGTTGTTCGGGATTGTGTTTCTGGCACTGGCCGCCAGGGAATTGACGCTTGGGGAATCGATAAATTTTAAACTTATTAAAGCCGTGCTTAAGGGCAATTCAACAGGCAGTGTTGTCTTTTCGCCTCGTGTCCTAATAAATAGCATGAGAGACTTTGCGGCATGGTCGGCCGGCAGCACAGCTGCACAGATAAATAAAGCAATGCTGTTCAAAAAGGACTCTACAAAAATTAATAACAATACTGACGATGATGATGAATCAAGCGAATCTGTAGATATCATCGAGGATTACCAAACGAACTGTGAAGATGTTGATTCTCTCAAAGATGTTAAGCCTCGTACATGGTCTGACGATATTCCCATTGGAAGTGCTTTGTTTATCTCCAAAGGTGTTATACCTGTTGTGGGAACTACTGTGCGTTTAGTTGACTTCACGAATCCCAAAAGCGCTGCGAAAATCATGAATGATTGGGTAGCGAGACACACCAACAAGAAAATACAGAGTTTCATAAATGAAACTAATCGAGATATGAAATTAGTCACGATTTCTGCGACCTACTATCAAGCAGAGTGGAAATATAAATTCGACCCCGCGCTCACGAAGAAGGCGGACTTCCACACGAGCCCAAATCAAACTACTCCCGTCGATATGATGAGTGTAACGGGTGAATTTTTGCACAAGTATATCAAAACAATAGACGCCGACGTCCTGCAGCTGCCGCTTAAAAAAAAAGGCATCAAAATGACAGTTCTAGTGCCAAGGCAAGTTAATGGCACTGACAACCTTATCCAGAAGTTGACGAAGCTCCAATTGAAGAATGTGAGATTGCACGGAGTCGGAGAGGAAATCAATGTGCAGCTTCCCAAGTTCAAACTTGACTTTCAAATGGATTTGAAGAAACCGATGGAGGACCTGGGCATACACGCTTTGTTCAAAAAGGCCGACCTATCAAAGTTGGCCTCTTATATTGGGATAATGAAAGTGGATAGTATGATACACAGAATCGTACTAGATGTAGCTGAACGTGGCCTCAGAATGGCTGTGGCAGCAAGTATGTATTTCAAATTACAGCAGAAAGCTCGATTTATTTCAATGAAATATTTTTGCCCTTTCTCTTCCAGGATCACCTACGAAACCCACGGAACCCGCGAAAAGCGCGGAACCTAAGCAAATTGTAGTGGACCGTCCGTTTGTGTTTCTTATCCGGCAAGGCAGCGATATCCTTTTCGCGGGACGTGTCAACTTTGCGCCCAAATAGGAACTTATCGAAATTAAATCATATCGAAGAGAGGGGTAGCAGCAAATAGTCCACTTGCCTTTCTGCCTTTTGTATGAACTTTATGTCTTACACAAATAAATTCAGCTGAGCGATTATTCAAATTTGGAATTCGAATTCTTATACCAATAATACTTTTATACCAATAAAATTGGAAAATTAGGGTTTTGTAGAATTTTATATTTTGTTGAAAATATCAGCTTGGGTTTCAATGGATCTCCTAGTCAGAGGCAACCAGCTAGAGATTTCTTACTTATATAATTAGTTCAGCTTCTTATTCGCTGCTTTTGCTTTCACTTTGCATCTCATTCTCACTCTATCTCTCTCTCTCTCTCTGCCAAAGCAGTCACTCTCTCATCAAATAGCTCCAGCTTATTATAGAATTTATGTCTACGTTCTTGGCATATTTAAAATTGAAAATGCCAAAGCAGTTGGCTTAGCTTCGATTTTGCAGCTTGCAGATTTTATTAAACTTCCATTTCAGTTGCATGCCATTTGCCTGATGGTGTTTTTTTCTTCTTCTTCTTCTCTCTCTGTCTCTCTCTCTCTGTCTTTTCTTTTCTAAATGCCAAACACATTTGCGTACGATTCGCATTCGTTTTGTGCAGCTTCTTGGCGCTGCAGTTTGAGTTTTATCTAAGCTCCCCAAATGGCAGTCAAATGCAAGCCGCAAAAGTCGCATAAGGATGCGCTGAAGGATGCAACCAGTGTGGCAATGTGGCACTATGGCACTAGCATTATCTCTCTCTCTCTCACTCTGTTTCCTTCTCTCTCTCTCTCTCTCTCTCTCTCTCTCTCTCTCTGTTTCCTTCTTTCTGTAACCCACTTGCCGCAATGAGCTATCAAAAAGTGGAGCTCAGCTCCAAGGGAATTCTCAGCTCTGTTTTATTGCGGTCCATGAAACAGTTCATAAATAAGCATATGCATATCAGCGTATGTGTGTGTGTGTGCATGTGTGTGTGTAGGTATGCCAGAAATCTATTTATATCAACAAAATTTGGTTAACCACACACACACACACACACACTTACGCATACGCATATAGTAGAACGAGTTACAATTGCATTCATTCTGCTTTTGCTTGGCATTTGGCTCCATTTCGAGTCGAGCCACAAAATGTGTTCCATAAAAGCATTTCGCCTGAAAATTCAATAAAAATAATATGCACAAACAGTGCTGCAGCTGTTTGCGAATGGTGAAAACTGAAAACTGTAGCGCATTAAATATTTAAGCACAATTTAAAAACTCTATTAACACCAAAGCGAATAACAGTGTCTGCCGAAAAGTTTGCGTTCACTTGTATAAATCATAAAAATTGAAATCAGAAGACAAAACTTGTCCATTATCAACTCCACGCTGTCTCTCTCGTTCGCACTCTCTCTCTGTCTCTGTCTCTCTCCCTCTCACTCTCTCTCTCTCTCTCTCTTTCAAACTTTGATGTATTTTACAACAAATTTAACTTTAATTTGGTAATTTGGCAAATGGCCCTCGGCTCTGTACGAATGAAAATGAATGACTGAATGAATATTCAATTTGTATTCGTTTAAAGTTGAAAATTCAATTCGCTGCGCAAATTTTCCTGCACAACTTTTGTTTTCTTGAGGTGAAGTATATAGAGGGATTATTATCTAAAATAATTATTATCTAAAATTTAATCAATTATCTTTTTTTTTTATTTTTATTATAACTATATTTTAATATAAAATTTTTATCTAATAATTTCTTTAGTTTGATTTATACATAAATATATACATATATAATTTTTATAAAATAATTTCTTTAGTTGAACTTTATTCTAGATAATAAGCAAATTATCATTATTAATATTAATATTTTTTAATAAAATTAAAAATTATTTTTATCTTTTAGTAAGGAATATTATTATTATTATTTATTTATTATTATTTTTTTTTTTTAGTTTATTAAGGCATAATATTTTATATTTATTTATATTATATTGCTACGAGCCCAAACCACTATTAATTCGAACAGCATGTTTTTTTCACAGTGCGCAATGTTTAACACACTATTCTGCCAATACTACTAAAGATAACACATACCAATGCGTTTCGTCTTAAAGAGAATTTTATTCTCTTCACGATGAAAAAAAAATTGTTGCTCTATTACCAACAACAACAAAAATATGAGTAATTTACTAAAACGCTTGGCTTAACAGATGAGAAAAAATTGACCACTATTAATTCGAACGCTGCCTAATGTGATTTTCTATCATACTTAAAACAATAATTTAATTAATATTCAAATTGTGTTACGTCGCTATGGCCTGCATTACGCATTTAACTCATTTTAGAATTGATTTTAAAAAATTTTTGCAATGCTCTTGAGAAATTGAGTCCCACATCTCTTGCAATTCGATTTTCAAGTCAGAAATGTTCATTTTTGCTTCATTTCGAAGCTTGCTCTTTAATGATGGTGGCTAATGCCACCAAATATTCTCACTTGGGCTTAGTCTAGGCTAATTAATGGCCAATCTAAAACCTCCACTTGATTCCAGCCATTTTTGGTGCGTTTGGCTGTGCACATGATGCTCCGCCCTGCTGAAAAGTTTTGGTTCTGGTATTGATGTCCGCAAATTACATTTTAAAATATGAATGTATTGCTCAGCATTAACCGTCCTTTCAATGAAATGAAGCTTTCCTTATCCTTTGGCACACATACATCCCCATACCATAGTGCTCGCAGGAAACTTTACTCTTTGAGGCAGTATTGAGGGTATGTTTCTGCACTCTTACGAATGACACGTTTACTCGTATCGCCGACACTAACATCAAATTTTGCTTCATCGCTAAATGTGATGGTATCCCATTGCCTTTGAGTCCAAGACATCCTTTCCCGAGCCCATTGCAAGCGTTTCTTTTTTGAGGAAGCGTAAGCAAAGGTGTTTCCTTGGCCCACGAGTAAGATAAGTTATTCGGTACGATGCATAGGTAATAACAAAACATACTTTATAAAAACCATATCCAATATTTTTAAAATGCAATCGTGTCCTTTTTTGCTTGACAGCTTTGGAAATTTCCTGCGACCACTTAGAAGCCAAATTTCTTAAAGATTGGCGACGATCAGCCTTAACAATTTTGGCCAGTTGTCTTTTGTCGCGGGGTGTTATTGCTGATGTTCGGCCTCTATTCGCAATGTTCACGTCAATATTCCCAAATTTTTTTTAAATTTGTATCACCCCACGCATAAACGATTTAGACAAATTTAATTGCTTAGTGATCTCTTTAAGATTTAAAATAACCTCTAAGCAAAACTCTGATTTCGTTGCAAATAGGCTTACCACGTACCATCGTGGTTGCATCGTTGCATCTGCAGCAATTTTAAAATTTTTGCCACTGTATTGCGATATTATTCGCAGACTATAATTAGATAGTTATTCTGTTTCATTGGTTGTTTTTTTCGCTTTTATTTTGAGATAAAGGTAAGCTTACGCAGCGTTCGAATTAATAGTGGTCAATTTTTTCTCATCTGTTAAGCCAAGCGTTTTAGTAAATTACTCATATTTTTGTTGTTGTTGCAAAGAGAGCATTATTTTTTTTCATCATGAAGAGAATAAAATTCTCTTTATGACGAAATGCATTGGTATGTGTTATCTTTAGTAGTATTGACAATATCGTGTGTTAAACATTGCGCACTGTGAAAAAAACATGCTGTTCGAATTAATAGTGGTTTGGGCTCGTATACATTTTATACATTTTTTTTAAATTTT
>JAWNOM010000439.1:0-25657 GCA_035045965.1 Drosophila aldrichi | reverse complement strand
CGAGACGGTTCTATTTGAACTACCGAAATTACGATGGCAACAAATTCAGATAAAATATATATTGTATTATATTAAATCTCAAATTAATATTAATATACATCTATACATATTTCACATGTTTATTTGTATATCTTCTCTTGAAACTCTATTAAATTAAGTTTAAATTTTGTATTTACAATTGTTTTATCTCTCACTTTTTTGCACTCATTTCCGTTTGATTAATTTTAAATTTCGTCGTCGATTTCAGCCCCTGAGAGTCACTTGGGGGTTAAGAAGTTAAATGGCGGATGTCGATGTCTGTGGCATTAGGCGTATGTTGCAAGCGTTATCCAAGCTGCGCCTGCCTGCCTGCCCAGCTTCGTCACGCCCCCTGCGCACCGCCGCCCCCACAGCGGCTGCTGCTGTGCATTGTGTAGCAAAGTAGTCAAGTAGCTCCAGCTCCAGTCTTGAGTTGACGTCTGCCCCGCCGCCTTGCCGCCCCTAGCCTAGGCTGGGCTAGGCTTGCACCTTGTCGTCGTTGAATGTATCTTTAGCTCTTTGGCATCCACAAGATATTTTTAATGGGACTCGCTTCCTTTAAGCTCCGCTGCTGCCGTTTCTGCTTCTTCCTCTGCTTCTTCTCTTTCTGCTTGATTTTTCCATTCTTTTTTTTCTTTTTTTTTTTGCCTCTTTTCGTCAGATTTTTGTGAATGAAGTTGTTTTTAGACGAAGTGCACCATTATCGCACTGACATGTCTGGGGATATGGCATTGGGATTGGCTTTCGGTTTTTCCTTTTTTCTCTCATTTTTGCTCACTCGTGTCTGGATCGAAATGGGTATATTAGCTGTGCGTGAGGTTAAGATATAGCCAGATCTTAATGTCAGCAAGAGTCTGGAATCTCTACACAGATGGATCGCCTTACATAGAGAGCTAAATGATTTTACAGAGATCTTCAGAGGTTTATATAATATTTTATAGATTTACTGATTTAATGGCTTCTTTCTTATCATATTCATATTCTCCAATATCTGCATTATCTTTTATCTTACCATACAACTTTTATAGGTTTCGATATATAGATATAGATGTAACTCCATTAACATTTTAGACGCGCATTGCGCAGTCGTCTATGGCCAGTCTGAATATTTTTGTGCGCTTTTTTGTAGCTGGTTGTCTTGTCCTCCACCTGCTGCTTGTTGGCCGTGTCAACCGTTGATGGATTTCGTTGTTTGATTAACATGGTTAAATGGCAAACGCATTGATATATCGACTCGACTCGACTCGATTCGACTTCCACTTCGATTTGGAGTTGGAGTTGGACTCGAGTTGGGTTTGGGATTTGCATTTAAGTGACTTTATCGACCGGGTGGCTGCGGATCTGCCTAACTATCTCCGAGCAGGTAGAGACTCAAGCCTAGGCCTAGGCTCCGGCTCAGGCTGAGGCTCAGCTGCCAGCTGTCAGCTTCGCCCGCTCATTAGAAATCGCTTAACGCCCGCGCTCTACCTGCCCACCTGCCCAGGCTGATCTCTGCAGATGCCTATATAAGTGATAGCTGTTGACCATTTGGACAGACATTCCCTGTTCAACTGTCAAGCCACTAAGATGTCCATCAACTCGTTTGCTTTGCCGCTGCCGCTACTGCTCCTGCTCAGCCTTGCGCTCTCTGGCTGCTGGGCGAGGCCGCGGGATCTGCTGAACGAGGTCAACTCCGAGGAGGCGACACCCGATGACTACATCGACAACGACCTGGTGCAACGCATCTCCAACAGGCCCGTGGTGGGCACTCAGTTCCTCAAGCAGCGGCACGACTTCTACATGCCCCCCGCTCAGCTCTATCCCCAGCTGGTGATACCCTTTGGAGGTGGCAACTACTACAGCAACTATGTCCTGCCGATGTCCACCTACGAGATCGTCGAGCCGGAGCCCATCTTCTAGTGTAAACCTTAGCTTAAAAAAAAAATTACAAAAAATGTGACAAATTATGAAAATAATTAATAATTTTTAAGATATTTTTAACAAATATTAAATATTTAGATCAGCTTTATGTAAGAAGAAAATAATATTAAAGACAAATACAAAATATATAAATATAAATAAAAGATTTACTGATAATTTATTTATGTTATTTATGAAAGACTTTTTTGATCTATAAAAAACTTTTTTCTTAGTGCATAAAAATCTTTGGGATTGTAAATATGATGATGCCATATAGGAAAGTGTTATGAAAATACACACATTAATTATTCCATGCAGATCTTAAACATTATCTAAGTACTTGCTATGGGAAATCTTTCAGGGAACGTGAAAAACGATCAAACTTTCCAAGATGAATGGGATGAACTCGATATAAACAGAAGAATAAACAGATAGATCTAATCTAGACGACGACTAATGTACGTGTCTTTACCATAAGGTGTTAAAATAATCGACTAAATTTCAATTGATATAATATTCCTATGCAAAATTAACAATGGTATACGATTTATGTTATTTTCGACTCGGTTAATGAAATCATTTCACAGATTTTCAAATGAATGTTTTGCTCAAAAAGTTTTCTTCAGCGAAAGTTTGAGCCAGGTCAGGTGAGAGCTGCAGTAAAGCCGTTTAATTTCTTCACAACTCAATCCGTGTAGCTTTTTAGCCATAATCCCAGTCAACATCTTGCGAAAACAGCAGCAAATCTTATAATACCTGCTGTCCGAAGCCATTGCGCAGTTCACACTCAGCGCACACACGCACAGTGGGCTCTGGGTCTCGGTTTAATCAAAGGCGAAGGCCTTTGCCCACCTACCGCATTATGTTGCAACAACAATCAACACTCAAATCAACAACAATCTGTACAAACAACAACAACATAATCAAACAAGCAGCAACAGAAGCCAAAGACCAACAGCAACACAAATCTCTGTATGCGTGTGCGTGTGTGTGTGTGTGTGTGTACACATCCCCAAGGAATTTTACAGGACAAATCCTAAAGCCAGGCAGCAGCAACTGCCAATGGGCAACAACAAGTTGCAACAGCTAGCTGCAACAAGTGTTCCAAATCAAAAACGGAAGCCAAGTGGAGAGCAGGAGCCACGGCCTTATTCCACATATGTACATGGGGTTTTTGGTACGACATGGCAAAAGCATTTGGAAAATGTAATTTACAACGCGCAACAGCAGCAGCAACGCGCAACAGCAACAGCAACGCAGTCGAAGCAGCAGCAGCAGCCACTGGACTCACCTGCCACCGATCTCTCACATCAACTTGGCTGTTGTTGTTGTTGTTGCTGCGTTGATTTTTAATTTTAACCTTTTTGCTGCTGCTGCTGCTTCTGCTACTGCGACAGCGGCGATTGCTGCTGCTGTGCAAAAGTTTTTCCTTTTTTAATTTGCTGCTCTGCTTCATAGAGCATTTTTCATTAAATTCCTGAATTAAGGCATTCTTGCGACCCATACAAACGATGTTGCTGCTGCTGTTGCTGTTGCTGTTGCTGCTGCTGTTGTTCATGTTCTGAAATAAGAGCAACATTGCTGGCAATGTCCAGAGCGACGACATGGTGACGACGACCAGCGCAGAGGACGCCGCCAAAGTCTAGAGCCACCAACTACTAACAGCAGCAGCAGCAGAAGCAGTAACTAAGCAGCAACAACAACAACAACAAGCAACTGCAACAGCAACAACTACCGGTTAGCTGGCAATCGCTGTTGGCCCCGCCTTGGCCACCTCAAATGTCCCGCAGCTGCTGGAATTTCATATTTCTTGCTGCTGCTGTTGCTGTTGCCCTTTTGTGGCAACTCGCGAGCAATCGAACCCAACAGCAACAACAGCAAAAGCTTCGAGCTTGCGCCCAAAAACAAAAAAAGGTAAATAATCGCAGTGTCAATTTTTCGATTGCCAGCAATATTTGATTTGACCGGAAAAGAGTAGAAAAGAAATAGAAAGGCCGCAGCTGAGCCTAAAGAAAGAGGCAAGCGATAAACGAAGCAAATATCGATAACAATTAGGCAAATTGGGATTAACTGATGTGCAGCATTCTTGGACTTGGTCAATTTGCCTTAAGAGCATAAGAGCAAAAGCATGTATGCCTATGCTGATCGATAAATCGATAACAGCTGAGACAGTTAACCAAGATTAAGTTAAGTATGCATTCGTGTGATTAACTGATTTAGTGAATGACTTAATTGTATTGATTGATAGCATTTAAATGGATAAGTCGTTGATTTATGAAATAACTGATGGATTGATCGAGTAATGTAATGAATGATTGATAATCCGATTGACTAATTGATTGATGGATTGACTAATTGTTTCATTTTGGTTGATTGACTGATTGATTGAATCTACATAGAAGTAATTGGCTAATAGAGCTGATTGATTGGCTGAAATATAGATTAACTGACTGACTGACTGTTTGATTGACCAACTGAACTGATTGACTGTTTGAAAGATTGATTGATTCGTGGAACGATTGACTGATTGATTGGCAACCTGATGCAGTGGCAGGAAGTGAGTCATTGATTGTCATACTGAATGATTGACAGACTTTTAAAATGCTTGATTAAGTGACTAAACTATGTACCTATTGACTCCCTGATTAACTAGATAAAGTTGTATTTGAGTTGTTTTCAAAAGTATTCTCCTTTATATTCCACTGCTGAGTAGTCTATATTTATATTCTGTATATTTAATGTGCTTTACAAGACGAAAGCATAAAGTCTTCCAGTGGATGCAGCTGAGTTCAGCTTAGTTTAGTGAAACTAACTAACTTCTACAGTTAGTTGCTTAAGTTGAAACCAACTTTCCTCGTCAGTGATCTGCAATCAGCTGAAGCCGTGGCAGAGGCTGCAACTGCGACTGCGACTGCGACTGAGGCTGAGGCTGAAACTGAAGCTGAAGCCAAATGGCAGCGCCAGTGCCCACATGAATTCAGAGCATTTTCTAACTTCCTTTTGCCGATAGAACGCGCAAAACCAGCGCGACCACAGCAAGTGGTCAAGAGGGGGCCATAGAGAACAGTGGGGGGGGGGGGGAGGATGGAGAGGCGAGCTGGAATCGAACGTTGGCGACCCAAAGCAAAGCGCGCAGAAAAATGGGCGCAAGATCAAGCCGAGTCAGCAGGCAAACGGGGCGATGGCTGCGGTTGCATAGTTGACCAGGCCAGGCCAGGCCAAGGCAGAGACAGAAGCAGCGGCAGAGGCAGCGAGACAGAAGAAACTCGTAGATACAGATACAGCGCGTCGTGTGTTTGGCCAAGTGGACGACGACGACGACGACAACGCGACGGCGCAGTCGCAGATACACTTTAGGGGCCATGACATGACTCGCATACGAATTATTATAAACGATCTGGCGCAAAAACTAACAAGCGATGCTGCTGCCTGGGATGTGGTGGAGCTGCCATGCCTCCCATTGCCGCACCGCACCGCCCCGCCCCCCGAGCCAGCTCAGCGCTGGTGTGGCGAGGTGACCAGGCAAACGAGCCCCAGCTAAAAGTTATGGTGGCCAATTGCAAAGTTAATGGAGTTTGGCTACTCCAGCAGCGAGGAGGTGCAACGGATGCGGCTACCGGACCTGGTCTTCGACTCCAGACTCCAGACTTGCACTTGGTCAAGATTGAACTTAATTTTGCACAAATGCAATTTATAGAAAATTGTTGCCACTTGTTTTTACGTTGATGGCACTTGAGCTGAAGTGCAAGAGTGAGAAAACGAGAGAGAGAGAGAGAGAGAGAGAGAGAGAGGCTGAGTGCGGCTAGGCTAGGCAGTTAATAAATGCAGGTAGCTTCAGCTGCTTCGCGGCCTGCAGCGCATCCATTATTTAAATTTTTGCAAAATTAACAATTAAAATGTCTAATGGTAAAATGCGTCCTCAGCCTCCTCCTCCTCCTCCTCCTGCTCTTCGTCTTGCTTGTCCTCATAAAATACACAGACAGCGGCTTCTTGGAAGCAGCAACTGTTGCTGTTGCTGATGATGATGCTGTGCAGCAACTGTTGCTGCTGTAACTGATGATGCTCGCAATTATTAGACAGGCTAATCATGTTCGGGATTTGCATGAGCCGGCGCAGGAAGTGGAAATTGCCAAGGGATTAGCGCACTTTTATTAGCGGACGCACACAGATACACTGCGCGAAAATCTACACTCATAAAATGTGTGTGTATGTAAATAATGTGGAAATTTCTCGAGCAAAACAAAGCGCTCCTAATCCCGCTGAGAGAAAGCTACCTGCACAGCTCCTATAAAAGCGAGCGACCCCTCAGCACCCCGCAGCAGTCCGATCTGTGTGATCTGGCACGGCAAGCGCCTTGAGTCGACGATGCTGGTTGTACGCTACTTAATCGCCCTGGTGTTCTCCGTCTTCGTGATGGCCACGTCGCTGCGCGTCGAGGAGCGCTACGGAAGGGGTGCGGACTACAAGATCTCAACACCCGATCGATTGGTCCTGCAGATGAGCAGCAAAGTGGAGCGAAAGCAGCTGGAGCCCAGGCGCTTGGGCATATGATTGAAAATCTAAATATTTGAGAATGAAAACTGTGAACTGCGCTAAGAAATCTAGTTTAACTTGAAGTCAGCTGATCACTAAAACTCGAGAACTCTTCAAGTTTACTATACAGATAAAAAAGACGGAGATAATCTAAGTTGAGAACTATAATGGGAGTACTATCTTCATCATCATTCAATAATTGTAAATTCCTTTAACTAAACTTACGTATTTCAAATAGTGTAAGGCTAAAGGCGACGGCAGATCATGGATCATCATATTCAACTGTGAATCAAATTATGAAATGAACTTAACTTTAAATAGAATATAGTCTTAGTTAATTATTATTTTGCTAATTCAGATAATGTAATAACGTAACTTTAGTTGTCATATAAGTCGTAAGAGTTTAGTTGTCTCAAGAAAAAAAAATAATATTATAATAATAGATATATAATAAAACCTTTGCTCTTACCTTTTAAAGTATTTTTCTTGCTTAAACAGAATCTTAAAGAGAAATAATATAAAATTTACTGCAGAATTTCATTTAGCAGATTTTTGGGAAAATAAGAAAACCGTTTATGAAGATAATCTGAATGGGATTATGTTCTGAAAGTTTGATCATGGAAGTCCGACTACGAGTATAAGAAAAGTGTGTGTGTGTGTGTGTGTGTTTGTTTTGTTATTCATAAGTGAAGCAAAGAATGAATGAGCACTCTATATTTATACCTCTTTCAGCTCTAAGCTCCTGATCAGATCATACTCTGTAGTACATAAAAAATCCATTTAAATTCTGCATTTATGTTAAATATATATTTTAAATACTTTATTCAGAGCTTTCATATTTTACATAGATAGTTAAACAAGTGCTGGACTCTATTCATGTGTAAATTCAAATATATAGATTTATATTTAAATGTATATGTGTTTGTATATATATTTATTGATGTGTGTATATGTATTATACAATAGTTTTGAAACGTTTAATTTACAAAGGGGAAATTCAATTTCGTTTCAATGTATTAGTGCATATATATGTTCAAATAATTTCATTAAATACTTTTGTTAAACATATTTATTTAAATATTATTTTACCACACCATATGCAAGCATAATAGAAATTGTTAATTGAAAAATGTCTAATAATAACGAAAGCCAAGTGCGAAAACATAAATTCCATTCATGTGCAATGTTTATTATTTATAAATTGTTATTTAACTGTTTAATAGACATTTATAGAGCTGTGAGTCTTAACTTTAGTTAATTGCACTAAATATTGGCATTGGAATTATGCTAAATGGGCTTTCCATAGATTGAAATGTTAATTTTTCAATGGGCTGACTTTATATTTGTCTTCTCCTTCTCCTTCTCCTCCTGCTTCTTCTTCTTTTGATTTATCTATTGAATTTTTTGTGTGTTTCTTGTCGTCGTCATCAGCTTGTGGCATTTACTTTCTAAAGCAGGAGATGGGATTGAAGTAGCACTGCCTGTACCTCACTTGGCGTTTGCTCTCGGGCATGCGGAACAGCTCGTTCATGTTGCCGTAGGAGGGGCTGCGTAGATAGGCGCTGTAGCTGAAACGGATTTACGAAAGAGACATAAGATCAATGAGGGAGAGAGAGCAATATTGGAGTTAACCTACGTGGGTCTGTACTGTGCGAAGAGCATCTGCAGGCGGTCCATGGGCAAGTTTGGATAGATCGCCTGGGCGGGCATCTCATAGCCGCCGTAGGCAGCACGTACATCCTCAGCATCCTGCTGGTCCAGTCCATCGGTTTCCTGTAAGCAAATATCCGCAGCTAGTTAAACTTGGCCAGAAGCTAGTCTAGGCTCCACTTACAGCAGTCGCCTCCGCTGCGGAGGGTCGCGCCTCGTTCACGGCAAAGAACACGCTCAGCAACAGGCCGTAGCACAGCAGAATTTGCCCGAATTTCATCATTTTTGATAGGACTCTTTATTGGTAGAGCTGAAAATATAAAGAGAAAGCGAACTTTAAGAAATTATTTATATATTTTTGGTAAGTATTAAATATCCACTTAAATATTGAATTAAATTTGACCTCATTTCTATTTTAACATAAACAAAAGTGAATATATATCGCATTCTAATAATAACTGTAATAATTATTTCGATTCGTTGCCAAATGTCACTTAATTAGCAGTCGTATCAAAGTGCAAAGTTTGCATGCAGCTCAAATCATAATTCCATGGAAAGGACAAAGGGCAATCAGAGCCAATCTGCTGCGGCTAAGCTGCCAGGATAATGGCTCATAAGCAGGCAGTCCGGCCGGACACGAAACACTTGTTGCCACAAACGTGACCCGCATTGCATTGTATAAGTATGTGCCACAAAATGGGGGAGGGGCAGGCGGGCGGGCAAACAGGCTGCAGCATAAATGCATTTCCGCAATTAAAATCGGATATGAACTTGAAAAGCACAGCACAATAGACAGACAGAGAGAGAGAGAGAGAGGGAGAGCGAGTAAAAGTGAGAGAGAGCCGCAATAGTGCAACATGCCCGTTGCCATAGCTGCCACGTGCGGCTCTAACAACTAGACAAGAAAATGTTTTCCAACTTTAATTGAATTTGCGCCATGAACGTGATTCAAGAGAGACGAGCTCTGAGAAGACCTTGAAAGGGCTTCCGCTTTATTTGCATTAGGCGTGTTCCCATTGTTGGCGATTACGATTACGCATTCAGCAATTTTATTTACGAGCAACAGCTGTGCAACAATCAAACCTTCACCAACAATTAATGCATTGAACAAAACACATTTCAATTGCATTTCGAGTGATTCAGTTTAAAAATAAATTGCCGAAAATATTTGCCTATTTTTAGTCTTAATTCTTTCCTACCAGAGAATGTCCAAAAGTCCCCACTGTTCATTGACTAGCTGAAAGTATTGCCATAATAATTAATTGCTGATTATCAAGTGTTGACAGTTCCAATTCAATAATAAAAGCCAATCAATGAAATTGTATACCCTGTACTTCTACTAAAAGTTTGGTATATAAGTTGTTAGAGAGTCGTAACGGAAAATAGAGTATATTATCTTTAAGCTGGGGAACATATTAAAAGATTTACTTTATATATACTCTGCTTCTTTATTTATTTCTCTCCGATGCGATTTGATATTGGAACAGAACGACCATCCAGCTGATGATGCAAGCAATATTACTCAACCAGGTGGCAGTGCTGCAAGTGAGCAGGCCAAAGGGTTTGATTTGCATAGGGAAACAAGTAATTTGGAGGGAAAAGAGTTCACACTGAAAGAAACAATATAGAATATTACGTTATGGAGAGATTCAAGTGGCGAGTAGCTACCCCTCTAGAGAGCTGCGGATCGGACTGGTCGAGGTCATTTTGTTGCTGCAGCAAAAGCAAAGTCTTTTGGTTTTCATTCACCGTCCAATCTAGGATCAGGTCCAGAACATAGCCGTCGACAGCAATGAGAACATACAGAACATAGCCCACGATCTGGTAGACAGTCTGATCGTTTCGAAAGAAGCTTATGTAGTAGCCCACAGCTACTGCTGATACAATCAGGGAGAGGCGATTGCATATCATGATGACAGCGTAAGCAGCAGTCAAGCGCTCCATGAGGATGTTCAGTTTCAGGTGTTGCCATCGCAGGTGCTGCATTGCCAGGGTATCCTCTGGCGAGTTGCCCCCGACCAGCCGCCTTATGTGGTTGTTCAGCCGCATGTAGAGTCGACATATGCGCCAGCTGAGCAGAAAGTGCAAGTGCATGGTGACATCCTGGCTGTCCATGGCCAGAAAGTTGAGCACGATTAGCAGAGAATCCACGTACATATTATAGCCCGTAAAGCCAATGAATTGCAAAGCAATAAACCAAAGGCTGAGGAGAAATCCGACGAACAGCCAAAAAATACAATTCTTGACCAAATAGATGCAGTGCAGCCGCCGCATGTCCTCTTCGTCACGCTTGTCCTTCCCCGACCTGCGGTAGCGATAGAGTCCGCTTAAGCATCGTAGCTCCTTGCCAAGATTCCTGGTCGCTCGCTCCCTCGACACTCGCTGAAGGACACGCACCAGGCAGACGACATCATTGACGGTGGAATCCAATTGTATTGTTTGACTCGTAACTTCCGTCTGGCTAACCACGTAGAACCAGGCCCAAACCAGATCCATTATTGCAATCCCGAACTGTAGCACATTGGACACACTGGCGACGAGCTGTGTCCACTTGGCGTTTTTGAATAGACGCTGCTTAAAATCATAGCGATAGCTCGATGCGCCGATGAATATCGCATAGTAGGCAAAGAGCTCATAGAGAAAACGTTGTAACTGACGTGCCTTCATTATTCGAATACTGATTGAGACCAACCAACAGAACCGAGCTATATATAAGAGTCGCCTATGAGCTGAATCAATAGTCTTGAATATATAATTCGATGTTGCGTGCGGCCAGACAGCGATTAATTAATTAATCAATCGCCAGACAGCGATTAATCAATCAATAAAATATTTTCCTTTATTAAGACATTAACAAGTCAACGTTTTTTATAATATCAAACAAACGGATCAATGATAATAATAATGAAGGGAAAAAATGACAATGATAATGATAATGACAATGACAATGACAATGACAATGACAATGGCAATGACAATGACAATGACAATGACAATGACAATGACAATGACAATGACAATGACAATGACAATGACAATGACAATGACAATGACAATGACAATGGCAATGACAATGACAATGACAATGACAATGACAATGACAATGACAATGACAATGACAATGACAATGACAATGACAATGACAATGACAATGACAATGACAATGACAATGACAATGACAATGACAATGACAATGACAATGACAATGACAATGACAATGACAATGACAATGAGATTGACAATGACAATGACAATGACAATGACAATGACAATGACAATGACAATGACAATGACAATGACAATGACAATGACAATGACAATGACAATGACAATGACAATGACAATGACAATGACAATGACAAGTATTATTTATTATTTTGTCTCTTTTCCGAGACGATCCTATATTGCAATAGAACAACCATCCAGGAAATAGTGCAAGCAATATTACTCAACCAGGTGGCAGTGCTACAAGTGAGCAGGCCATAGGGTTTGATTTGCATAGGAAAGGTAGTTAGTTGCAAAGCAAATAGATCAAGCTGGAAAAATAGGGAATGTAATAGTATATAGAGAGTTTGCCAAGTGGAGAGTAGTTACCCCTCTTGAGAGCTGCGTGTCTGGGTGATCAAGTTCATAGTGTTGTCGTAGAAGAAATGACATCTTTTGGTGTTCATTGATCGTGTAGTCCACGATTAGATCGAGTATGTAGGCATCCACTACAAGTAGAGCATAGAAACCGCAACCGACTACCTCATAGGTAGGCGGTAAGCTCACAGATAGGCTAATGTAATAACCCATAACAGCAGTAGTTATCATCAGCGAGAATCGTGTGCTTATCATGATGATATCGTAGGCAGTGGTCAAGCGCTCCATTAGAAAAGTTAGCTTCAAGTGCAGCCGACGTAGATGAAGAACTTCCAGTGCATCCGCAGGCGAGTTCCGTTTGACCAACTCTCTCATGCGACTGTTGATACGCATATAGAGCCTACAAATTCTCAAGCTGAGCAGGAAATGCAAATGCATTGTAACATCTTGACTATCGAAGGCTAGAATTTTGAGGATCGCAAGCGTATGCTCTATATAAAGATTGGTTTGCCTCAAACTCATGAATTGATAAGACATAATCAAAAACGTGGAAAGAAATCCTGCGAAAGTCCATAATATGCAATTTTTCGCTAGATAGATGCTGCGCAATCGCCGTATGTACTGTTTAGCCTGTTTGTCCTTCCTCGCCCAGGGACTCTGACAGAGCCGGGTCAAAGACTCCAGCTTCTGCTCAATATCCCTCGTCGCTCGTTCACGGGGCACTCGCTGCAAGAGGAGCACCACGCAAACGATATCGTTGACCGTGAAATCAAGTTGGATTATTTCGCCCGTGACCCGATCTTCATTTACGTAGTCCAGCCAGAGCCAAGCCAAATCCGATAACGTAACACTGACTATTACAAGATTAGACAAACCCGCGATCAGCTGTGTCCATTTCGTATTTTTATATAGATGCCGCTTGAAATCGTAGTAATAGCTCGTGACACCTACGAATATCGCATAGTAGGCATAGAGCTGATACAGAAAATGTTGCAACCGATGCACCAACATCATCCTTCGACCACTGACAGCCAGCAACTGGACAGCTACGACTATTTATGAGCAAGGCAGCCAATCTAGGAAACCCATCTAGCAATACTCAATACAAATAATGAGCTGCACGCTACGGCAATGGCAATGACGATGATGTTAACAGCAGTAAAGTACTAAATATAATTAAAAAGTTGTGCGTTAGAGAGAGAGAGAGATAGATAGAGGGGGTACACCTAACATCCATTCAGAATGCAAAATATTTATTTGGTCAATAATTCAAAGGATCCCACCAGACAGGATAACTGTTCGCCGTCACTAATTAGACTCGAATGAATCAAACATAAATCGAAAGAAGAGGAAGGAGAAGAAGAAGAAGCTGTGGCCAGGAGTCGAGTTGAGACTTGAGAGGCGAATACGTTTACGCTCCTGTAGAGGGCAATTTGCAGGTCCTGATTTAAGTGGCTCACTCACACCGTCGCACACACACACGCGTGTCCCATCATCACTGACTAATTACGGGCATGCTAATGACATCAAGTGGGCGGCAGCCAATGGGCGTGGCATCAAAAATGTCGCATGAATATGTGAGCGAGCAGGTCATAAATTGCCGCAGGTAGAGGGAGCTCAGCAACAGGTATCCGTGTGTGTGTGTGTGTGTGTGTGTGTGTGTGTGTGTCATGGGTATCAAAAAACCAAATACGAAACCGAAACGCAATGAGGCAAGCCGTAAATGTTAATGTCTCTTGCCACAAGCGACTTCAACGTGCCACCAAGTCGACGGTTGCAACCGCCGCAGCAACAGCAGCAACTCATAAACTGTGGCAGCTGCAAAGACAGCTAAATTATCGCCTCTCTCATTTTTTATGGTTACTCAACATTCTTTATGCTGCCAGGACTTTATGCAACGAACAGAAAATTAGAATCTAACCAACTGGAAAATGTCAATTGCTCTTAAAGAAAACTTAATTTGTGTTAGGCAAAATCTCTAGATAGTTTATAAAAGAATACTTGAGGGAAATATATGGAATAAGTAGAAATATATAATAAAGCTGTTATTTGCATATGGAAAATAATGACAAATTTATAGCATACTTTTAAGGGCGAGTTCTCTAAATATATTGAACTCTCAATCGAAACTATTTTTTATTATAAGTGAAAAAAACTATACTATATAGAAAACTAAATTAAAAACTTGCAAAAATGGAATTTAATTCAATATATTTTTACCTATGGCTACAACTGGTTCTTCCGACTAACCCGTAAAGCTGTTAAGCCCTGTCATAAAAGTGCACAAACCAAAATCCAGGTACAAATGTTTGACATGCAAAGCGGCGCATGCAACAGTTAATGCCAGACTTGTAGATAATTATAATGCTCCACATATATACATAAATATATATATATAGATATATATGGTAGTTGGGACAACAAGTCATAAAACGCTTAATAGATAGAGAAGCGACAAAAAAAAAAAGTAAAAAAAAGGTGTCATCCACATTGTCAGTTTGGTTGAGTTCGAGCGCGCAATAAATAAAACTAATAACACGCAATCGGGCAACGGTGGCAGGGCGGGTAGGCGGGGGGCGGGGTCGGGTACGGGGTTGGCGCCTGGTTGCACTGTAGACGCTCCAAGTGCTGGCAAACGGCATACGGCAAGCGCTGGCTAAAGCTGAGAGATCAAATGGAATAATAAGGCAAGGTGGGCGGCAGGGGGCTGGGCCACTAGCAAGCGAGCATAATCAGGACACTTTTATTGCGGCTGATAAATAATGCGTCAATGTTAATTGGAAATTTAATATAGGGTAGACACAGACGAGTTGACTGCAAAGCAGCGAGTGAAAGAGACAGAGAGAGAGAGAGAGAGAGAGGGAGAAGGGAGTGAGCGAGCGAGCGTGAGTCTGAGTAAAAGAGTTGTAATGCAATTTTACACATATATCTCTCTCCCTCTCTCTCACTCTCCCTCGCACTCTCTCTCTCTCTCTCACTCTCTCTTTCTAGCTCCACGGCTTATGCAAAGCTTTGCTGCAAGCGGCTTAATTTTGTAATTTTCGCACAGTTTTTCATCAAATTTGCCCAGTTTTTCTTTTGCGACCGTTTTTAAACGAACGTTGGCGGCTTTCCCTTCTCGTAGGCTGTTGCTTTTCGTGATTTATTTGACGGTCATGCGATACGCTGTTTGATGATAAATGAAAAATTACAAGACTGAGCCGCGCCTCGTGTCTGACGCACTTGTGACACGTTTTCGTTTCCTCTCCCCGCCCTGCCAATCCGCAAATATGCTCCAAAAATTCTGAGGCACTGCCTACGCTCCATTTGAAACTTGAAACTTGTCTCAAGTATTATCAAATTACTTTGCTAGTTGCGGTCTCTGCGGTTTTCGGCTAACAATTGCAACATCAAAGGCTTACGTGAGGCAGCCCTCTATTAAAATTCGCAGCTACCAAATATTTGTCAAATTAAATGGGAATTCGAAATGGAGAAGGATTTTCCCACTCAAAAAGTGAATCTTTTGGCCTGGTATCAAATATCTGCCAATACAGTTTTCGATTTTAACAAGGTGCAAGGCGGATGAAATTACTGTTAAAAATAGATTAATACGAAAATAATGAGATAAATTAAATATGCGAGCAATATTTCTTCCGCCAAGAATAAAATCTCATGAATTTATTTTCCATTTATTATTTTTCATTTCTCTATATTTCGCAAACTTTTCTTGAAACTACTTGGAACAATATTTAACTACTTGAAAATTGATAAACATTTTGTGTTTAAACTTTTAATACTTCGATAGAAAAATGTATTAATAAAAAGTTCACATTGTTTGTCTGTCAACAGTGTGCCCCACTTCAAAGTACTTTGATTGACTTGGCTCCAGTTCAACTCGTTTTAGCGTTTCGCCGTCAAATTGGGCTTTCATCAGCTTTTGGCCATCTAATTTTAGCTGCCCTTAAGGCTGCCCTCACCCAAGCCGGAGTGAAGTATTTGTATTGGAGCTTCTAATAAATATTAAATGCAATTTGATTGCGGTTTTCTGTTTTCAAATCAAGGCAAATACGCCTAAAGGATACAGTTAGGACACTATGCTTGCTGATATATAGCAAATCAGAAATGATAAGAATGCATGAAGCTCGCATTTTCCATTTACCATTTTCCATTCAACATTCACGTCTGCAGCAGGCGAGAGCAAATGATGCGAACTTTTACCTTTCTCTCACACATCATAAGTAATTCATATTATTTTCCATAGCGTGGCCCACGCAACAGGCACCTTTAGCCGCGCTTTTTCTTTATTTTGCTGGGGGAGTCTTACAATAACCCCTAAAGTACATCTATTTTTGCTTACACACCCCTTGATAAGCAGCCAAATGGGGTATATTGTTTACTGTTTGATAAGATATGAGCTTGGAGCCAGTTTCAGTTGCTCGAAGATTTGAAAGACTAGATATTTTGCATTATTTTTTTTTTAGATTTTGTTAATCAATTATTTTTTGTATAATTATTTTCCACAACTTTTAATTCTTTCAATTTCAACTTAACATTTATTTTCTAAGGTATCTCCAAGTCAGTCACATTCATTTTGGTCAACTTTACTTGCATATTTTTATTTTCATGTTGTATTTTTGAACATGAATTTCAATTTAGACAGGCGGCAAAGCGCCAAAGCTCTGCCAACGCAAATGATTAATTGGCTACGTTTGTCAACCGGTGTAAAAGCAGTCAAAAGAGGCGAGTTTTCCACGTGTAAGAAAATGTCTAACTGTCAATTATTTCTTAGAAACACAAGCTGAATTCGATTATTAAACAATTAATAAGCTCCAAAGGACTAAACACTGGAATTAGCTCTTAACCAGTTAAGTGGGATATATGCAGCATTAGCTATTTATATTTTACATTTTTTGGCAACGAAAGATATCGAAAATAAATTATAAGACGAGACTTTTGACTTGGTATAACCATAAAAAATTATTATTATTATTATTTTTTTTTATCTATTTATTTATTTATTTTTTTTTTTTTGTAATTTTAAATGCCCAAAATTGTTTATGAAAAATTTAACTTTTTTTTTATATATTACTATTTTTTTTTTTTTTTATAGTATACTTAAATATTTATAATATTTTTAATAAAAGAATAAATTTCACAAACATTTCTCTTCACTTATATTTGCTATGCTTATAAATGAATGTGTTAAAGCGATTCGTAAATATTTCGATTCGTGAACATTTCCGCATTCACGCTCGATTAATATATCAATTAAGAGCTGCTCGATATCAAGCGCTTGCCAGCAGATTAAGATAAACTCAAACAATAACTCGAAATTAGGCAAATACAATTGAAACAACAAACTCACCGCAAGAATACGAGGATAATGGGCTGGCTAAGCAAATAGCGGCGGCAAAATTGATTTCAGACAAAAACTGAGAGCGCGATTACGAATTCACTTTTATATAGATATATATATCTGGATATATATATGTGTGTGTGTCTCACGGAACTGTTTTAATTATGATACTGCAAAAACACAAATGAAATGCGATATTGTTGAAGAGGATCCGTTTGACTGTTTCGACTCGATGTGAACGCCAAGAAGTGAAATTGTGAACTCGATGTTAGCCATGGACGACGCTCGGCTTTATATACAAAATAGCAGGCGCAGACGAGGCGGACGACAGCAGCAGCAGCAGCAGCAGCAATAGCAGCAGCAACAGCAGGAAGCAGAAAAGGTGTTGACAAGGAGGGGGAAGTGGGCCACGCAGGTTTAGAGGGTGTGTAGGAGAGGTGTTAGGGGTAGCTTAGGCGCATGGACTGCCTGTTGTTGCCGCCCCGTTGCAACAATTGCTGCTGATGTTGCTGTTGCTGTTGCTGTTGTCGTATCGTTGCCAATGCTGCGTATGAGCAACGTGCGGCTTAAGAGCCCGATTATTCACCACACGCGCACAGCTTGATAACCGTTATGTATGTATGTATGGGTGTGCGTCGTATGAATGTGTGTGTGTGTGTGCGTGTGTGCGTGCGTGGTGAATAGTGTGTTGCTACCTGTTGATTGGCAAAACTTGTTGCATACTTGTTGGCGCTGTAAATCAATTGAAGCCAGAGCGATGAATGTGAACAGCGGAATCAGTTCAGTTACTGGTTCAATGATTTAGCAGTTCATGAATGGAAATAACATTCAATTGATTATCAGCAGTTGGGAATGCTAGTTCAATTGATGTGGAAGCTTTCTTTCTTTATTGATTTCATATAATTAATAGCTGACATTCAGTCTTAAGAGTTTTTTAATGGTTCAGTGGGATTGAGAATATTAGTTCCATTTGAGATAAACAAGTGAACTAAAATAGTTCACTAAATGTCAATTGAACAAAAGCAGAAGTTAGATTTCTAATACAGTCTAAAATGAAACATTTCAATCACTGATTCATAATACACAATAGCTCAAACTACTGTATTCACCATCCAGTAAGTCAGAAACTATTTCACAGCGCTTCACTTATTATCGTCTAAATCAGTTCAGTAGTTCATTTGAACATGTTCTGAATAAAGCGTCACAACGCTGATCAATCGGTGACGTCATATGACCAATACTTTGATTTATGAGCAGACTCTTAACCTAGCCTTGCTCCTGATAAGGAAGACAAAACTTGATGATACTCGTTCGTAAAGGAAAGCGGGCATATCGGTTATAACTGTCGGTCAGACTACCTAAACATCCAAGCTGCAAATGTTCAATTCAAACATAAAAAGAACTGAAATCTAACTGAAAGTTAGGTCTCCTTTATTAGGTATTTTATAGCTATGATTCTGGTTGGCAGAGAACAGCGTAGTCATTTACTCCCCACAAGAAAATTCCTGGTAGCTATTTGGACAACGTTACACGCAGCTCCTGAGTGAACTGCAACATCAATTTGTATTGCAACATCGTTAATTTCGCACATATTGGCCAATAAAACTTGGCCAACAGGCAATTAAAGTTGGCCATAACGAGCTCTACGTGCGCTGCACGAGCAAAACTGATCGAAGCATTCGAGTTGAATCACCTTGCATTTACTTAATGCTATGCATTGCATTCCTGTCGCCACAGAGACGAGGGACAAAATATTCCAAGAAGAAACTAGTCAGCAATATAATAAATAATATTTGCCATAGCTGTATATAATATTAGTAATATATTCATATTGGTAAAGTGCTCAAGTTTCATGCTGAAGGTTTAAGTTCATCACATAGCTTCAAATTAGTTTGAACTTTAAAGTAAAATGCATATAGTTAGTTATTGTTATAATGCAAAGGTTTATAGCCTCTGGTAATCCTAAATGTAATATTGAAAATGCACATCGAAGCATTATCTAATACATCTACTCTATAACTAAGTGCTACTTCCGCTTGGGGAATCTCAACTAAGAGTATTATTGTTTTGCACCCGGAGTTGACAGCGCTGATAAGGCAAACAAGTGAAATCCCAAGTACAATGAATGAATTATGAGTGTGTGTGTGAGAGTGAGTGTATAAGTGTGTAAGTGTGTGTGTGTGTTGGTGGGTATTTCAGTTTTTATAATAGTGTCAATCAGTATTAGAGAGAATTAGCGTCCAACTATTGGAGCGAACAACGCAACAGCAAATCCAACAGCCTTAATGGATTATTGAAATGATATATATTCTATGATATATGTATATATACATATATATATATATATATTTTAGATATACACATTAGACTCTAGAAATGTATTAGCAGGTAAACTACTGTTATTAGAGTGCGCGTGTGTGTGTGTGTGTGTGTGTGTGTGTGTCTGTGTCTGTGTGTGTGTGTGTGTGTGTGTGTGTGTGTGTGTGTGTGTGTGTGTCTGTGTGTGTGTGTGTGTGTGTGTGTGTGTGTGTGTGTGTGTGTGTGTCTGTGTCTGTGTCTGTGTGTGTGTGTGTCTGTGTGTGTGTGTGTGTGTGTGTGTGTGTGTGTGTGTGTGTGTGTGGAAGGCAGCAGCTGCAACTCCCTCAATAAGTCAACTGTGAGATAAATAAAATGAAATTAGAATATAATTATGGTATTATATATGTATGTTTGTTTTTTTTTTTTTTTGTAACTTTTATTTGCCATATTGACATCAAACATAAACAATTAATTTTTAGCGTTTAACTATGCGTATATGTTTTCATATATGTTCGTATGTTTGTACACAGACAGATCTGACGCTCTGTCTAGCTCTCTCTCTCTCTCTCTCTCTCTCTAGACACCTATCTCGCAGCCTGCCTCTCTGTCTGCCTACGAAGAGCTACAGTTGAAGAACAACTAGAGAAGATCACTCAAATTGTCTCTATGTATGCAGCAGCATTCATTTCGTATTTTTATTGAAGTCAAACGAAGCTAGAGAGCGCAGAGAGAGCTCCCATGGGTCACTTAAAGTTCGGCTGCAACGATCGCTACCTGCCGTCAGGCCCAACAGTTGAGCGCGACCTAGGCTCTGAGTGGAAGACGCCCTATATAAAGGGCTGCAGCTGCAGCATTTCTTCAGTCGTCCAGGCAGGGGTCAGCCGTGCAGTTCAGTGCAGTGAAGTAAAGTGAAGTTGGTGATCGTGCAGCTAAGCATTAATGCTTCGAGGAAACACTTGGAGGAATATATTGAGAGGAGTTACTGAGAGCAGTTACTGAGAGGAGTTACTGAGAGCAGCTACTGAGAGCAGTTACTGAGAGGGATTACTAAGAGGAGCTACTGAGAGCAGTTGGTAAGAGGGATTACTAAGACAATTTCAAGTCTCTAGTCAAGAAAGACAGACGCCCTGATAAGTAATATATTATGGGGACTGCTACGCCTCCTTTTGCCTATTACATATATACATTTAACAACTCCGTTATACCCACATTTCACATTTGCAATAAGTTCAGGGCATGAAAATGGGAGGAACACTATTGATGCCTTTCTTTAAGTTGAGCTAGAGACAATTTCCCATTAGAGAATCTCCCCAAGGATGGTGTTCTTCACAGCATAGCATTTATATTTTAATTTTTATTACACAGAGCAGAGCTGCAGCGGTGAGTACAGTATGGATATACACGTTTATACATATACATACATAAATATCTATATTTATAATGTTGGAATTACAAAAGGGTTTTCAGTTTACAATTCATGTTTGACAGATGATTTCAGTTAATCATGCGAACAACTTTCATAGCAGCCAAGGAAACGCAATGCTCGAGATGAAGATGTCAAAAAGCTGGAGCCGAACCTGGAGCCAATTCGTGTTTTCTTTTGAATGGATTTGCAGTTTGGTTAGGTTTAATGGTGGTTGATTGGTGGGTTGGTTGGTTGGATTAAAAACAGCTAACGGCATTGAAATAGCAGCGCCAATACATGCGACCACCTCCATTGGCAACGTGATGGATGCGCCTGAGGCCGGGACTAGCGCCAGGACCAGGACCAGGACCAGAACCGGGACCAGCTCCAGGTCCAGCTGCAGCCGCTGACGCCGCATCGATGCCAACTGCAGTTGTGCCGGCTCTTCTCTGAAAGCTCTTTGCCATTAACTGAAATTTTCTTACACCATTTGCCACATGCTAATTGATATCTTTTATTGCATATTTTGGTTTCAATATCCAACTTACAGTTTCGCCCGTTGCGCGATTTATCTGATTGAGATCTTTGAAATCGTAATCCATCATCACGCCAGGATCATCATCGCTGTACATATGAAAGCTGTGTCCACTCAATGGCTGGCTGGCAGCTAGATATCGAGATTTTAGATATATATAATATATATGGCATATTGAGTTCATTCTTGATTCTAACGATTCGCTCACCTTCCTCTGTTGCTCTGAGGTGCTGCTGCTGCTGCTGCTGCTGTTGCTGCTGCTGTTGCTGCAAAGCATTTCTGTAATCCGAAGGCTTTACTGGTCCCACGTTCTTATTCGCATAGAACTCGCCTATGCGATGTCCCTCACGTTCGTTCTCCAGCGCATGATGCAGTGCGACCATCAGGCGATCCAGCAATAGGGCAGCACGCTTCGGCACTACCATCTAAGGAATGTATAGAGTACATTTAGAGGGATTTAGAATTGGTATAAAGATTTCATATGTATATTCGTATTTTAATTGAATAACTCTAATAATTTTCTGTAACTATGTATATTTATCTATATCATAGAAATGTTGTCCAAATAAAAAAATAAAATAAAAAATTCTAAGTTACGAAAAGTTACTTGCAGACATCGTTTACATGGCGTATACGCAATTTATGAAGCGCACACAAAACAAAATGCTTTTCCTGCTTCTCTTTTTTTTTCATTTTATAAAAGTTGACAAAGTTTTGAAAAAAATAACATGACGTCAGCAGCCCCAAAGGCCATTGCTGGAGATGTAGGTATACATACACCTCTACACATACATACATACATATATACATATATATATTTTTTTTTTTGGCATCGCAGCGCAAGTCCCGTTGTGATATCAAAGCAAGGTAACATTATCACCTGCAGGGCAAGCAATCAAATGCAAAATATACATTTACAAACAGATTGCGTGCGTAAAACGAGACTCACTTTTGGGTTTGACCAACAGCCCACGCAGGCTCTCAAATTTTCTGGGGGGGGGGGAGGGGGAGGGTGTCTAGGGTGACCATCAACACTTACCGGATACTCATCATAGCTCATGTCAGCCGCATCGTTGGGCGCACTAAATATCTCCTCCGGCTGGCTAACGGTAGTCGGTGCGATGGCTCGTTTCTCCACTGGCGACTCCTTCTCCACATCCACATCCATATCCACGTCGGTGTGCGCAGTGATGCCCCTCATTTGACGGCACATATGCAGCTCGAAGCTCTGGAGCAGAACGAGCAGCACAATGAGCAGGCCAGGCAAATAGTTGCGACTCCGCCAGCTGTGGCCGCCGCCGCTGCTGCTGCTGCTGCAGCTCCTGTTGCACCTGTTGTCCGGCTGCAGGCGGCGTTGACGGCGCAGCATGTCGATGGATGTCCTTGTAGCGGTAGCCAGGTTGCCCTAATTAGCAGCAGTTTGGGTTTTTGGGCTTGCACTTGAGCGCACTTTGAAATTTCAACTGAAACGCTCGCTTGATGCGCTGCCCGCTTTTATAGACGATTTTTTGCTGCTGTCGCTGCCTTCAGTCATTATTTGACTTTTTTGCTGGTTTCCTTTTTTTTTCTTCTTTTGATTTACAATGTAATGAAACATTACAAACGCTTGTTAATCGTCTCTCAAGTGGTTGGTCGAGCGGCAGCCGAGGGGGGCAGGGCAACAGTGAAATGCTTTTTCCAATCTGTGATTTACGTCCGAGTGCGAGTCCTTGCCGCTGTTGTTGTTGTTGTTGTAATTATTGAACATAAAAATGCCATGTTGAGGCCAACAAGAGAGCCTGCAGCAGTGTGTGTTATTAACACACATGTAGCCACACCCACACCCACACACACACACACACACGCACACGCTCAGTCACTTGTTGCAGCCAATTGATCCTGGCTGCCTTTTTCATCTTTTAGCCGGCAACTAATGAGCAAAAGTGCCCTGCATGATGTCCTGTTCCTTGGCAAGCATACGGGCCAAGGGATTTGCATGTGCGCCTTGCACAAAGTCTTTCATTAATACTCTTGGCCCGTAAGCTCTGACGCACACTTGACATAAAAAAAAAAAAAATGAATTTCGTTTTCTTTACTTGATGCGAATGCACAACTGTACATTGATACACTCGACTACAATATATTATAGTTTAGTATATTACTTTACTATAGAGGAATAACTCACACACACACACACACACACACCTGCACAGCGGGCGTTTTTCCGTCGAGTTCATTGGCCATAAAAACCGATTTGAATGCGTTTTTTGACCCCCATTCGTCTCTATGCACTTATGTTTATATTAATTAAATCACAGTCACTAACATGCAAATCCTAATTATAACAGTAAATAGTTCTTAACAATAGAGAAATAACAAGCGTCCACTAAAAGCAACAAGTGTGCAAAAAAAAATAAGTAAACATGAATATACATATATGTATATGACATTTGAAGTCCCCAATTTCAGTTTAGGCTTTATGAATATTATATGTCATATAATCATGTTATATAGAGCATTCTTATTCACAAATTTCCTTTGCATGTGCCCTAAATGTACATATGAGTCCAATAAAAATAATATTCTTAGAATTTTTGATCTATTGGAAAACATTTTGAGTTACTTACCATTAAAATCGGAGATGAAATGATGACAGAGATTTTACTATTATAATTAATTAATTTAATTTGCAGTTATTTTGTTCAATTTTTTATAAATAATAAATAAAATAACTCATAAATATATTCCTAGCTATAATAGACTTTATATTATATATTTTTCTATTTCAGTATGATTCTTTTAGAGAAAAGTTGTCTTTAAGTTTTTCAATAATATTTGCTATGTGATTGCTATGTAATAATAATAACATTAATAAAGTATTTTTATATTATTATAATTTTCTGTTTTTATTATAATTTATATTATCACAAATTTCCATAATATAATTAAAATAAAAAAAAAGCCAAACGCATTTAAATCGATTTAATGCTAATTCAAATAATTTGCCATCCAATCAGATTTGCAGCATCCCTGGTAGCTGTCAGAATGGCCGTTCTGCGCATTTTCCAACACTGCGCCAACGGACAAGGCAAAGAGCTATTGAGAGCAAAGGAGCGCGAGCGCGAGAGCAAGAGTGAGCCACTGAGAGAGAGAGAGAGAGAGAGAATTGTCTATGGCGTCTGGTGGACGGCTTGGTCCCGCACAGCATCCAGTGCTCAGTGGGCTGGCAATGGCAGCAGCAGCTGCTCCAGGTAAACTGATACACGACAATAAATAGATACGTTGAACAAGGGCGAGGGCAAGGGTGAGGGCGACAGCGCGGGCCGAGGTGTTGGCCAAACAGGAGACAGTTGTGTGGAAAATGTGCAATGCAATGAGAAAGTGCTTGCTACAAGAAAAATGTAGCACACAAACAATTAATGTGAAATGAATACAACAACAACAACAACAAGAATAGCAAAAACAACAACAACAACAACAACAACTGAAATGTCAAGGACTTGAACAAATTGTAAGAGAAGAGATTCTAACGCCCGGATTTGTTTCAATCAAAAGGTGCTAAAATGCGTGCCTACTATACTACAAAGGATAGCCGAAAATTCGGCGATATGAGCTATGAGTAAGTATCAGCATGTGTGTGTGTGTGTGTACGAATATGGGCGCATGTGTGTGTGTGTGTGTGTGAATGAAGCAATTCGTAAGCCATTTGCACGTTGACTTTATCCCAGTGTGTTTGCCCAAGCGAAAATGCCATTTGAAGCATCAATTGAATAGAATTTTAATGCAAACCAAAATCCATTTCAAATATGCTTTTTTCCTAAGCCGCAAGCAGCGTAGTCTATTTTAAAGAAGCTACAAATATTAGAGATGCCTTTAAGTTGCGGAAGGTAAGTGAAGGTGAAAAGAGCATTGCATACTTTTAGGATGATGGCAAAAAAATATTCCGAATATTTGTTGTCATGCTGAAAATGTTTTGAAAGGTGGAATGAATCATTGAGTATGGCCGTAGGCTAGGAATAAATGCAATTGCCTATTGTTTTTAAGTAATGAGAGCAACTTTTATACAATAATCTAGACACTTTTGAAGCTCTGAAGTTGCCCCAGCGTTGACTATGGCCAAAACTGGATTTTCATTGTAATTTTTCGAGCCTCTCGCAAGATAATCATAAGTTATAAACACTTGTAAAAAATAGAGATCAAAGTGAAGTATACATATATATATATATATGAATATACATCACATGAATATGTAAATATTCAGATTCATAAATGATTCTATTTTCGTCTTTTTCTATTCGCCTCTGCTACTTCGAAATGCAGTCATAAATTTGACATCTGCTGCTAGCATTGTACATATATGCACAATTCAGCTCGACTCTAGTCGTTAAATATACATACATATATGTATATTTATATATATATG
>JAWNOM010000438.1:2500-14311 GCA_035045965.1 Drosophila aldrichi | reverse complement strand
GTTTATATTTAATAGAAGTATATATTTAAATATATATTTACTATAATTAAGAATTGTATGTTGTTATATAAATTAAAATAATTGAAATAATTTTCAAATAATTTGAATTTGATTTTTTGTTCCAAGCTATTTTATAATATATAATATAAATTCGCTAAATATCGATAACAAAAATGGGTCAAATGATGGAAATAAAACTAAATCAATTTCGGACAGTGGTATATAGGAATACTTTTTTTGAATATCTGGTTTCTACATACGATCAATTGGACAGGCGAACAGACTCAGCTTTTCATCTGTTAGAGAATTATTACAGAATAATATATTATATGAAATTTAATAATTATACTCATACTAATTACGCTATACGTAAAATTGATAACTAGATTTCTTTACTTTGATATAATTAAACATATTTCATGCATATTACTTTTTTACTTTTACTAATTTATTACTTATTACTAACTTACTACTTTTTTAATTTATTATTGTTATTAAATACTTTTGTTTTTATATTTTATAGTCATAAAACCCTTGAAACTATTAAAGACACATTATATTAAATAAATTAAATAGTTTTACCTTACTAAATTATTTATTTTGCTTTAGTGCACAACATATTCAAGTTTAGTTTCATAATTTTATAATTTATTAATTCGCTTAGCCGCACGACATGCCCAACCGAGCCCAGAAATATTTATCTCTTGTATTATATCATTGTCCGATCCGCCTGCTGTGCCATATATCATACACACACACACACACACACACAGTCACACACGATGTTTCATAACTTTTATGTATGAAGCAGAAAACTAGACGCAACATTTTGGAATGCAAATTTTAGTAAATTGAAAATCTGCGCCGCATTGCAAAACCGCAAAAGCCATCGACAAATAAGTTTTGTATGCTGTGTCGCCGAAGAGGGGGCGTGGACGTGGGGGCGTTCAGTGTCCAGCTCGCTCGGTTCAGGTCTCAAAAACTTCAAGACGAGCATGTGCATTTGTCATAAATTAGAAACTGTAGCTGGTAACTGTAAATGTAGCTGGTAACTGTAACTGTAACTGGGGGTGTTACCTTTTTGCCATTTGGGGCACGAACTGGGCTCAGAGCATATAACACTTAAATTTATTGCAAATAACTCTAGCTCTGCTTTTTTAACGCTCCGGGCCATGTTCATTTTTTAGCCAAGCTAAGCAAACTAATCAACGCTCGTAATTTGGGTTGGCCAAATGGCACGCGGCTAAATGAACTGTGCACAGCTTCCCCAAGAGCTCTGTGTGCGTGTGTGTGTGTGTGTGTGTGCAGTCAAAAGTAAACAACAACTTGGCTATTATAAATCTTGGCCTAAGTGTTGTGGTCATTTAGCAAATGTCCAGCCATGTCCGGCAGCCAGAGTTGCGGCTGCAAGTGGAAGGATACACAAGGATGAGCTGGCCATGATTTATAAAATATATTAATTAAATGTAGCCCAAATGTAGCTTGAGATTGAGATAATAAAAAGAAAGAGAGGGTAAACAAATAATGCAAATGAGTAGCTTTAATTTTACATAATTATTAAGGTAAGGTATTTAAAGTGTAATGATAATTTAAGAGACATAAATACTTATGTAGATATATAAATATATATGATTTTATTTTTTTTTTTTTTATAAATAGCAAACACACACACACACACACACAAGTGTTGGTGCTGTCAAAGTCAAAATAAACGCAACGACGAATAATGATTTATTCAACCAACAAGAAAAGGAATGAAGAAAAATGCGTAAAGGAAGCCAAGTAGCCAAGTAGCAGGACCCTTTGCAGAGTCCTCAAGTGGCGGGTGGTTGATGTGAGTCTGCAGGGTGAGGAGGCAAGGGCATAAGCGTATTTATGCTAAAGTGTGTCTACTTGCCGCTTGCAGATAGCAGAGAGCGCGACAAATCTGCGTATAATTCGAATGGAAGCCGCCCAGAATATGATATTGAAATTCAGCCTAGATTGAATTGTGCAGCAGAGAAATAAATCTTAGCAGGAGTAGAGCTCACATAAACATTATATAATTAGCTAGCTGACGAGCTTTAAGCACAGCACAACTTTAAGTGGCCCACTCTTCAGACAGTCAGGGAATTCGCAATCTAAAGTTTTCTTTTTCCATTTCTTTTCATTTCTCTCTTTTTTGGGCAGACAATAAAAGTTTTGGCCCTTTGGGCGGCAAATTGTCCATGATGTTGGTCATAAAGCGATTTAGATATTGACCCGCCCATTTTGAGATATTTATTGAGTGACAAAGAAAAGTACGGGGCACACAGCTTGGGTGTGGCAACAAACAGTGTAAGGTTATGCTACATATGTACATACATATATGGCAAAAGTTCAAAATCGATCAGCTTGTAGTTCATTAGTAACATTTATTTATTTATTTATCTTTTCTCTTTTTTTTTTAAATATTTTATTATTTTGTTCATTCATTCATTCATAAATTCATTCATTTATTAATTTATTGATTTATTCATTTATTCATTTATTCATTCATTTACTTATTATTATTTGTTTTTTATTTATTTATTTATTTTTAAATTATTTATTTATTTTTTATTCATTTTTTATTAATTACTTATTTTGTATTTACTTATTTATTTATTTATTTATTTATTTTTAAATTATTTATTTATTTTTTATTCATTTTTTATTAATTATTTATTTTGTATTTACTTATTTATTTATTTATTTATTTATTTATTTATTTATTTATTTATTTATTTATTTATTTATTTATTTATTTATTTATTTATTTATTTATTTATTTATTTATTTATTTATTTATTTATTTATTTATTTATTTATTTATTTATTTATTTATTTATTTATTTATTTATTTATTTATTTATTTATTTATTTATTTATTTATTTATTTATTTATTTATTTATTTATTTATTTATTTATTTATTTATTTATTTATTTATTTATTTATTTATTTATTTACGTATTTATTTATTCATTTTTTATTTATTTATTTATTTATTTATTTATTTATTTATTTATTTATTTATTTATTTATTTATTTATTTATTTATTTATTTATTTATTTATTTATTTATTTATTTATTTATTTATTTATTTATTTTTTTATTTATTTAATTATTTATTTATTTCTTTATTTATTTATTTATTTATTTATTTATTCATTTATTTATTTATTTATTTAGTTATTTATTTAGTTAGTTATTTATTTATTTTTATTTATTTAATCATTTATTTATTTATGTCTAAATTTATTTATTTTATTTATTTAATATTACGTTTGTAATTGACCTTTTATCTCTTTGGCATACTCGCATTCCCTCTCTCTTACTGTACCACTCTATCTGTCTCTATCGCTTTATGCGTTTACTTTTTACCTTTACTCAATATATCTCATACTCACTCGGACTTTGTTCGTCTCTCAATACTCAGCCGTTTTCGTTGACTTCGTCTTGTTTTTGTCATTTCTTTTCCATCTGCTATATATCTATATAGTTATTTTTCTCATTTCACTACAGAATCGGAGACCTCGCAGTTTATATCCATTTGCAATTCCATACAAATCTATGCAAGCAAGAAATCAATATTTTTCCGAAACTAGAACAATTTAAAGTACTTAATTGATTTCCTGAAATAAAAATAAATTCCTACAGCCATTACCAAAATTGAATTTGCACACCCATACACACACACACACTTAAACTTCAGACCATGTAGATCCAATCAGGTCGGTATTGCCCCAGCCAGAGAGCAGGGTCCGCACCAGGCAAGGCTTCGGCAGCGACCCCTTCGGCTAGCGTGGCAGCTCATAAGGCATAAGGCACAGAAATGCAAAACCGCCATAATAAAGGATAATGTTGGCGCATATTAAATAAATGACTTCCGTCGTCGTCTAGGTCTAGGTCCCCCGCTCCACCCAGCACCCTGTGCCCCTTTCACTCCTTCCCCAACAGCGTTTACTCAATGAAAACAAGCGAAAGGATATTGAAATGAGTTGCTGAAAATGCAAATTCATGCCAATGGGAAATGACGTGTGCAGAATTTCACAGGCCGATGATGAGGCGATACGTATCTCAAGTGTTTAATTAAAACTTTTTAAGACAACTTACGGCAACATTTAAAAGCGAATTAAAGGCACACAGGCAGGAAGTGAGCGCCTATACATCAGGCTGTTGACCAAAAATTCGTACTCCTCTTATTGACCTGTTGCCCCACAAATCGTGGCGCGGTTCTCACAGTGCTGGCTAATTGCGTCCAAGCAAGAGGCAAGAGTCGACTGCGTACCAGGCCTAATCGCTGTTTAAGTACACGGTCGTGGCTTAAATGCGAATTACGCCCAATGCGCTCACTCGACTCGACTCGACTCCGCTGCATACAGACTCATGACCACTTAATGTAAACAATAATTAAAAGTACGAACTGCTCTGCCAGACCAGCCTCTCTAAGCTGTGCGCCGCTCATGGCCTAATAGCCGCAAATGCAGATGTTAAGCGTTCAGCTCTCTGCTTGATTATACGTATTCACAGGTAGTAGCAGGCAGTAGCCGCTGAGCTAACTGCGAAAAGTACTCGTCCATCAGCTCCATCAGACCCATCGGCTGCGGCTGCGGTGCTTTATTAGTCAGCCAGCGGAACGGATGACAGGCGTAGAGAAAGGCAAATGCAGCAGCAGCAGCAATTGTTTATTCTATGTTTGCTTAGAGATTAACTTAATAATTGCGCTGAGTTATTTAAATTGATTTAAAAAGTAAAAAAAAAAAATATGTATATATACATATGTATAAATAAAATATTCATTGTTATTATTAAAAATTAAAAAAAAAAAAAAAAAAAAAATAAAATATATATATATATATATATATATATATATATATATATATATATATATATATATATATATATATATATATATATATATATATATATAAATATACATATAAAATAAAATACATAAAATAATTTTTAAATTAAATCTTATATAATATAGACATATACATAGTATACAAGTTCAAGAACGGATTACAAATATACAGTGCTGTCCAAATTCGATGGGTACATCTGGCAATCCTATATTTTTTAACAGAGACGGGCATAATACGCCGTACAGGCCCTAAGCGACCATTTGAGAGATATCATATTCAAAAATCAATGTCAATAAATCTATTTCAACCAATTAAAATATTTAAAATAAATAAATAAATAAATCTACGATTTACACAATAAATAAATAATTAAATAACCTAACTAATTAATAATAAAATAAATAAATAAATAAAAAATTAAATTTATGAATAAATAATATTGAAAAATGTATATTTAAATACAATATTTAGTATTAATTGAGAACTTATTACAAACGTATAATATGAAACCTTAGAAATTCAAATTTGTGAAGTTTAGGAGTAGAACAAAAGGGTATAAAAATAAATACATAAATAAAAAAAAAAAATAATTATTTTAAATTCTTTTATATTATAATTATGAAGATATATATAAATTTATATTATATAGCAATATAATGGAATTTTATTTAAATTTTATTTATAACAGTTACCTTTAATAAAAGTTAAGAGCTAACTTAGCAACTAAAGCGCTGGCTGCTAGGGCCTTAGTCTTGCCTATCAGGTTTTTAACATTTTATATTTACATTTACCTTTAATTTCTTAAATTTTTTCTTACATTTTTATATACCTTTGTATATATATTGTTATAAAATATATATATATAGAAATAAATATACTTTCCATTCATGTCTTAGCCCGATTAGTTAAAGGATGCTCTGCATTATCAATGTCAACTTAGTTGTTTGCCTGCTACGTGCTCGCAGAATATTCAGAAATCTATGTAGAAATATGTACACAGTGTTTTTTTTTTTTTTGCTATTGCTGCAGCTGTTGCAGCTAGGGCTGCAACAAATCTAAATACGTTTATTAAATTCAACCCTAAATTCGGCTTTTTGCTGCACTTTGTGGGGCGTGGCCAGACTTGGGCTTAGCGCACTGCTTTGTGCGCAGCCCAGTTCTCCTCCAGGACAACGAGGCGTCTATGCAGATTTTGCAGACGCTGCAAGTGGCTCGCAATGAGTTGAGGCTCCAGGCAACGCCCACAACAGGGAGAAGAAGCAGCTGTGTGGTCGCTGCCACTTGAAGGGGGTTGCACTATATGTATATTAAATTGCATTTTTGACATTGCCGATTTTCTTCCTTTTTTTTTTCACAGAGTCTCAAGCATGTCAGTTTTGTCTACGTGCTTGCATTTCTTTGCAATTAAAATTTAGCCACAAAACCAAAAAAGGAATTTAAATTGAAATACAGCAGCAGCTAAGTGTATATGAAGTCTCATTTAATTATATTATTTTATATGGGATACTATTTTTTAATACAATTTTATATTAAGTTTAGCATATATTTTATTTAATTTTTAAATTTAATTTGGGATATTCTTTTGATTAATAAATTAATATAAAAAGTCATTAAAAAAAAAATATATATATATATTTTTTAATTTGAAATAATATACTTTTCATTAGTAAATTAATTGATTAATAAATAAATATAGTATACATAAATAAATAATATTTATTATATTATTAAATATATATGAAGTTATAATTTAATTTGATTTTTTTTTGTTTTTTTTTTTTTGTTTTTTTTTTTTAATAAGGAATATCTTAATAAATTGATATATTAAGCTTTGCATATAGTCATTATTAAATTCATTTTTTAATTTGATATGACATTTTTTCATTTATAAATTAATTGAGCAATAAATAAATATATTTAGCTTAGTATATATGAAGTAAATTAGAAATTAATATATTAAGCTTTGTATATAGTCATTATTAATTTCATTTTTTAATAATTAATTTAGTTGAAATATTTCAGAAGTCTTAGTGTTTTACTTGGACAAGTTTAACTTTAATATATTATATATAAAATGAAAATTTAATTTGCAAGAACTTAACATTAAAAACGGAAAATGTATGCAAAAATCCTATAAGAGAAATACTTATAAGGCTGTAACATTTTCATTAAATATTATAAAGAATTTTAAAGCTTATTTTCTGCAAATATTTGTAAATACAAAGTTACTCCAAGTCCGTAAAAACTAATGAGTTTACCATTTAGTAAAGCATGTAATTTAATATAATAAAATATTTTTGTTTTTATTTCTTTAGACACTCTTAGAAACAATTTAGCCACTCATTTAAATGCAAACTTTAAACATATATATTAAGCTATTCTGCGTATGTTCAATGTACTTTCACACTCATATCAAATACAACATGCATAACCCTATGATGCGAAAGCCGAACTGAAAACGTGTGTTTTATTATCTCTCAGTGCCCTATCTACCAAGTGCCCAGCCAAGACGAGCCGACATGAGCTAACCAAGTAAAACATTTATCAAAACTATTCGTACGTGCTGGGCCAAGTACGGCAGAGTGGAGAATGTAGACTGAGTTTGTTTTCAAATAGACAGAGTGTGTGGGAGAATAAGAGAGAGAGAGAGAGAGAGAGAGCGGGTGTGAGAGAGAAGACTGCTTGTGCCCAAGGAGCTATAGCTGGTCTCTGGTAATCGTATTTTTCAACGAAAATATTTTTGCATAAATTACAATAACAGCGACAGCAGCAGCAGTAGCAGCAGAACAATAAGCAAGATGTCTACCAGGAATAACAACAGCAACAACGACAACAACAACAACAACAGCTACATTCTTGGCATATAATTTAGTGTCGCGTATGAAATAAACTTATCTAAGCGGAAATAAAAAGCCCGCCATGAGTGTCTGTGTGTGTGTGTGTGTGCTTGTTGTGGGTGAGTGTGTACTAACAGGTTGCTGTAGCGTCTTACACATGCAAGCCCTCAACGAGCCCTGGCCCAATTCCCCGCTCTCTTCCTCACACACAGAGTGCATAAATTTCAGTGCTATAGTAAAAAAGTATCTTAAAGATACTTGGCCGTATCTGCTGTAGCTGTAGCTGTATCTGTGGTGGCGCGGGCGTTGAAATTTAAATTCCTAAGCAAGTCGTAAATTATTTTTAGTGGCTTATCAAGTCGGCTTACATGCCAGGCCAGCTGTGTGTGAAAGCGAGCATTTCGATGGGGCTACGCTCTGTGACCCTTTGGGCTCTCTTCGGTTTAATTGCCATTGTGAATTGACGCTTTGGTTGAATAACTCATTACAGCTTCCGCTGTGACCGCAGGCGCTTGCGAGTGCATTCTATGCGCACTCCTTGACAAATGATATGAATGGCCATCATCAGGCACAGCAGCCCATTCATCCATCCGAGCCGAGCCGAGTCTCTGGGCCATGCTGTACAAATAGAGAGACCTGGTCGGCGGCTAGTAATTAAGGCGACAAAACACTCATAAGTGGGCGTGGCACACACTAAGAGTGTCTGGCACGGCACGCTGATGTATGTGCAGCAGCGGCTACCGACACGAACGAACGCGGACGACCTGTATGTACCGCCGCCTCTCGAGGCGCCAAGATTAAAGACATTTTTCTGTGATTTATTTTTCTGCAGGCGCTACTGTCCCCTGCCCGCCTTACCTGTCGCGCTGCTCCTCATCACCAAGTGCTCAAGATGACTGCATTTAGAGTTATGAAGTTATTATAAAGGGTATATTCATTATGGTATTGGAGATGATCTTTATCTATATGTGAGAGAAGTTCAGTTAATCGATAATTATCGATTAGGTTCTTTGCGAGAACTTGAAAATAGATTAATTATAGTTTCTCAGAGCATCTTGGACATATCTCAGATTAACTTTATTGCAATAAGTTCAATTAATCGATAAATATCGATTAAGTTCTTTGTAGGGAATTTCGTAGTGCACCGTGGATTAGTCATAGTTCCTCAGAGCATCTCAGACATATCCCATTGCTTATTACCATCCAAAATATATTCATTTTTTCGCCTATCGAGCTACATTTTCCCTTCTGGCAACTTTGAATGTATTTCCAACTGAATTATCCCATTTATGAGCTCATAATTTGAGCAGTTTTCAACAATGCCCTGAAATTGATTTAAATTCAATGACACATTAAGTGGCGCTTTATAGCAGCGCATTTAAATCAGTTGCCAGCCTTCTTTGGCGTCCCCAAAAAAAACTCTGCCCTCGACTCCAGACTGACAGACGAAGCAGCACACAGTCAAGGAGTCAAGTCGGTGGAGCAGCCCAGCCAGTTTAAGAAGGTTTGCTGCTGATACCCTGCAGGCAAGGAAAAAGGGTATATAAGCTTTGTTTATCGGAGTTTTAATAATAATTTAATAATTTTAATAATTTAATAATAATAATAATAATAAATAAATAATATAATTATTATTATTTTATTTTTATAAATAAAATAGAATTTCCATTTCCAATTAAATAATAATTATATAATATAATAAAAATAAATAATATCAATTAAATATTAATATATTTATTATTATATTTTATAAATATTATTTAATTGTTTATCAATATTATCAATTATAATTATTATTATTATTATATTATAAAAAAAATAAAATTTGTATTTCCAATTAAATAAATATTATATATAATAATAAAAATAAATAATATAAATTAATTATTATTTTTATTATTATCATATTATATAATTTTTATTTAATTGCATACATTATATGTGGAAGCCATATTTTATTTAAATTGCGTTTTATTATTTATTTTTATTTGTAAATGTATTTAGTTTGTTGCATTTTTTTTTATTTATTTATTATTTTTTTTATACATTTATATATATTTTTTTCATTTTTTTTTTTTTTTTATATATTATTTTATAAATTCTTTTCCACTGTATAGTTTACATATTTTGTGGAAGCAATTACTAAAGAGTAAATAATAAATTAAAGTAGGCAATCGTTGAAGTCATATTTCGCTTAACTTATTTATTTGCAATTTATCTACTTATAATTTAACTTACTTATAAAATATTTACTTATTTATTTTTTTTTTTTAATAAAATTTAAATATTAACTTAATTGTTTAGCAATACCAAATTTTCTTTTTTTTTTTTTTTGCTTATATTCGCCTTAAATATAATAATAATATTTTATTTATATTTTAATGAATGTCTTCCTTTAGTTTGCATTTCTTTTTCTGCCCTTCGCTTTACTTCAATGCCAATTATAGGGTATTTGGCGGCTTAACATTGCTGGCTTACTCAATGTTTTACTTGTTTAACATAATCCCTGTGCCGTAAGGCTGACAAAATGCGTCGGCAATTTGTTTATTGGCGCTGTCCATGTTGTTGTTGTCGGCAAACATGCCACAAACTACGCGCTGCAAATAAATCACCAAAAATATTTCAACTACACTCGCTGCTTGAACTCGAACTGGGACTTGGGACTAGCTAAGGCTATAGCAGTCTGTATATGTGTGCACACTACATATACATACATACATACATACATACAGAGTGCTCTCTTCCCACACATATGTACGCTTTCGCCTGTTCCTTTGGCAGTCGGAAGTTTGCAATGTTTCAACAGGAAGCGTTTGTTTCTTTGTGTGTGTGTGTGTGTGTGTGTATCTGTTTGTCAGTTTGTCATTCTGCAGACTGTTTGTTTGACTGTGGCCTGACACTTTGACTTTTGCATTGAAAGACACGCATTGTATGCGACATCATTGCCCCATTCGGAGTGAATTGCGCTAATTCATTTGTCAAGTGCTTCGCAAAAGTCGTGAATCATCCATATTTCGATGATATCCATTGTCTGGCTACAGATAGATATATTGAGAATTATGGCTTAGCCCAGTTAAAGGAGTTGGGTGGGGGTCGTTGACTCGCTTAAAGCTGCCATTTTAATATAGATTCAAGATTTCATGTGCTTCGGGCATGTTACAAATAATTTTCTGGCACTTGCCAAGCGTTTTTTAATCTCATAAATCAGCGCGAAATTCCTTGCGCTGGAATTTTCATGTGCTTTCAAAATTTTTCCTAGCATTGTTTTCGTTCTGGCCGCTTTTCTTTTTCTTTTTTGGCTTCTCATTTGTGAGTGTTTGTTACCTTTGTCAGGTAACATGTGGCACATAAATTAAAAGGCACCAGAGAAAACACACTGAAATATGCGTGATTTAAGGCAGCGGAAAAGTAAATGAAATGCGTGGTGGGCGTGGCATCGGTGCCCCCGCTCTTAAAAGGGTTGACGATGCGGCGCAGTTTTTAATGAATGTGTGAACTCCTTGGAGTTCCTTCGTCGCAGATCCTTGGTGATAAGCTGTTGAAACGTAAAGAAGCTTAGACATAAAAAGGGGTCTTATCAAAGCCGCATAACGTCTGGAATTAGAAATGAGGAAAATATTAGATAGACGTACAAATTAATTAAATATTTAGTGTGATGTTTACCAAATACGAACATTTTCAAATGCATTAATGTATTAAAATTTATATTATTAAAGAATAAAATAAAAACATGATACAAATACATAAAAAAATGCAACAAAAAAAAGTAAACATTTATTATTATTTATATTTTATTATTTATATATATATATTATATATATTTTTTTTTTATTTTTTTTTATTTTATTTTTTTCATTTTAGCAAACCAATAAAATATAATTTGTCATTTTAATCCTATTATTTTGTAATATTATTATTATTATTATTATTATTTTTTTTTTTGTATATATAAATACATACATATATGTTTACGATAATAAATAGAATCATTTCTTAAATAAATATAATTCTAATCGATTGAAATTAAAGTAAAAAATATTTCTGTAAAGAAATAGGTTTTCTTTTATTAAAATTATTGCCTTGATGTCTTTGAAAAAAAAAAAAAA
>JAWNOM010000437.1:2500-29472 GCA_035045965.1 Drosophila aldrichi | reverse complement strand
TTTACAAAAAAAAAAACAAATAATAAAAATTTAAAAAAAGTTTAGCAAAAGCAAAAATTAAATAATAATGGATGAAAATCAAAATTGATAAAAATATTTTGTAGCGTAATAATTACTTATTAAAATTTTATTGATTTATTTCAAATTATTTTATTTTATTTAATTTTATTTATTGATTTATTATAAATTATTTGATTTTATTCTATTTAATTTTTGTTTTATTTGATTTCAATTTATTTTATTCTATCTTATTTATATATTTTCCTATTTTTTTTTAAATATTCTTACTCAACTATATGTATATTTTAAAAATTCTAATAAAGAAAAGTCTTATTAGGGTAAATAAAAAATATAAAATAATATATATATATATTACTTTATATTTTATATTATTCGCATGCATTTTTTGCAGCATGTTCCCATTTTGTAATTCAAGATCAAGATCAAGATCAAGATAAAGGTCGTGTCACGCGCTCATCTCAGATCTACACTGCAAGCAATTGAGTGCAATTGGCCAAAGAAAACAAATTTTTTGCTTATTTTTTTCTGCATGCGCGCATAAAAATTGAAGACTCGCTATTCTGTGTTGTTGTAGCTGCCAACTGGGCAGCTGTGGAGCAATGGAGCTGTGGAGCCGTAGATCTGTGGCACTGAGAAGATTTCTCGTGGCACAAAAAGCAATTAAACGTCTACTACTACGACGAAGGTTGTCGTCTGCGCCGCTGGATGCCAGGAAATGCTCATTTAGTGATCGAAGAAGGCGACAGCCGGCGGTGGCTGTGGCGGTGGCAGTGGCGAAGGCGGCGACTTGGTGGGCTGCTGGTGGGCTGTTCCCATGCAATTGGCCTGGCGGCGCGAGACTAAATCAGTCCAAAGCAGACATTGGCTAATTACAAAACAGTCCGGCCATCGTCGCTGCTGCAACTTGACACAGTTTATCAGTTTGTCAATTGTGTGTGGCTGCTCGAATTTCCATTCAATTTCCCGCTGTCATCATTGCACACATCTCGCTCTTCCGGGCGGGCGCATGCCACAAAAACAAAAAAATCTAGACGCACGGCCAGCGGAAGTTTTTCAATTGAAAATGGCGTTGAATTGGTTTCGGATTTCACCAAGCAACAAAACTGACAACAGACACGCGCCAATACGAGCGGACAGATCATATATACATATATAGAGTTATCTGATAGCCAAGTGACATATAAAGTAAACTGTGGAGTATTAAGAGTCTGTTGTGGAAGGCCTCTAGATATATAGATAGCTATAAGATACAAGTTTGAAGTCAATGTTAGCAATCTTATTCTCCTGCATTAAAATTACTTTTATATATTCAGGCATAGACAATGTTAAGTGATCCTCACATGTTAAATCTCTGTTAGGGGTTAGATGTCGATTCGGATCCTTGATATTCCTTCCATTATTATAATTGAACTCATCAACATTTTCATTCAAAAATACTTTGGCTTATACAGGATTACACAATGTTAAATCACTGTTAAAACTTAAATGTCGATTCGAGTCTCTATCACATTCCTGCCCTTATTACAATCGAACCCATCAACATTTGCAGTTCGATATTCTATTCTATTCAATTTAAGAAATAGTTCTCTCAAGTATTGATAATTCTATGGGCATGCAAATAAACATTTTCACTTAAAGCCTTGATCGATTGTGGCCAAAATCAAGTAGCAAACAAGACAGCATCATTGAGCTTTCAATTGGCCACTGAAATGTTTACAAACTGTCAAGAAGCTGACCATACTTGGCAGCCGAGAAGACCAACAAACAGCTGAGCTAGACAAATAGCCTACCCACTTTCATTTATCCATTTTTCGTTACCTCTTTTTTTTCTTCTTTATCAATGACATTGGACCATTTACGTACAGAAAGCTTTCGGAGTTGGTTTCCTATTTCTTATTATTCTTATTCAGTTGTGTGACTCCAAATATAGCTGCATGTGGGGGCAGTCCAGCTATGGGAATGCCATTCAGCTGGACAAAAATATATATATGTACATATGTATATGTATCTATGTACATACATACATGTGTATGCTTAAAAGTGGAGCAAGAGCAGCAAATTCCACTTGAGAATTTTGGATGATTGCGCACGCGCACTCCAACAAAAGAGTTGAAAATATTGTCAAGTGAAATTCATAGTAGTGTATCTGTGTGCGTGTGTTGAAAGAGTTCGATGGGCCTGTTGGGGTTTAGTATTTGACAGTTACTTTGAAGACGGAGAGGGAGTGGGAGGCGGGAGATGTGGCGGGGGGCGGATGTGTGCAAGAAGGGGGACTACTGATGATGTTGTAGCTGCTGCTTCACTTGGAACAAGTGCTTGAAGTATTTCATAAGTCATGTTTATAAGTTTTAACGTGCCATTCACTCAATCAAGCCAGTCGAAGACCCCCGCCAACAAATAAGACAGCCAGCCGAAAAAAAAAAGTCATTCAATAAAAAGTGGGACAATTGCGACGCATCCAACAGCAGAGAGACAAAAACAACAACAACAATAACAAAAGTAACAACTCGCTTATATTGGCAGCTTGATATTTTTTTTTGTTTTTGTTGCTGCTGCCGCAGTTGTTGTTGTTGTATTTTGAAGATTTCGTGATTTTGTGAAAGGCTTCTTGAGATTTCAGTCAGCAAATATTGCCGTTGTATGCAGAATTTGCCAATGCCGACGCCAGGGCAAACATTTGCCAGGTTTCGTTTGAGTCGCGCATAAGGCACACCATAGCCAACACACACACACACATAGACACACATATATATATATGTGTGCACATGTGAGGCAGGCAGGCAGGCAGGCAGGCAGGGCAAGATTAAAGCGAAACCATAGCGAAGCGTAACGTATCGCCATCGGCCAAGCGACAAGCGCGACAAGGTAATGTTCCCACGAAACAGGTTGTCCGCACTTCAGGCCACGACCACGACACTGCGCCGGCACAGAGTCAGAGACTTAGATTCAGACTCGAGTTGGACTCAGGCCCCAGCTCCAGAACAGACCCCCAGTCCTCGGTCCACACTGAGTCCACACCAAGCCGGCTCTGACGCATGCGCGCGCCGGCAGCTCCCTAGCCCACAGTCGCTCGCTTAATGTAAACGACGCGGCGCATGCGCATGCCGACGTCGCTGCCGCCGTTGGCGTCGCCGTTTGCCGTCAGCATTTGGCTTATGGCCATCAGCAGAATTAGTTGGCAGTGTCGAGGAAGGCGTGTAATTGTTAACCAAGTTAGTTTTGTGTTTGTACATTACCAAAACATTGCCGTTTTTTCTGTTTTTTTCTGTTTAAGACAAGGCGTATACGAGAATAAGAAACGACTGGGCGAGACTGGCATTAAAACCGGAGCATTACACTTCGATATGAGCAACTGAGGAATACCCTGTGAATACCAAATCTAAAACTGTAGCAGTGACATCAAAACTGTAACGAATTCATTGAGAATAAATGCTTGAGACTTGGACTTTAATTAAGATTGCTAGCCTTATCTTTCACTTTAGCCAATATACCCCTTTCGACTTGCCAAACAGGGCATCAGTTCTACTGGCAACCGCGCCCCAGCCCAGGTTACATTTGGTGGCGTTGACTTGGCTTATGTTTTATAGCAGAACAGTCGAAATATGCCACATTTTAGCAGTCATAAGCCCGCATTATGCGCACTTAATTAATGCCAGGCCCAGAATCCGAGACGAGGGCGCACCGAAAGAGGCTTAAAGCAACAACAAAAACAATACATATATATATATATATATATATATATATATATATATATATATATATATATATATAGCAAACAAAAACTAAAAGGAAAAACATAAAACATAATTTTTAATTGCTTTTTATATATGCGGCTACCAGAGTAACTGAGTAAGCGGCTTTTTAGTGGCAGCAAGTCGGTGATTTATTTGCCACAGATACTTAAGTATAGGCTACGTACACATCCATATATCCATGTAGGAAAAAATATACATAGAGCTTTAAGTCTGAACATGACTTGAATATTTATGCTTTCGACTACTGTAAGATAATAACCCTACTTCTATTGCCAAGTGGACAGCCCACGCAAGCGGCTCAATAATATATCTTTCTTTCTTGTGTTCGCTTGGTTCGCTGGGGTTTTTGTTCTCTTTTCTCTTGGTCACTGAGCAGATCAAGGTCTAAACTGCGATACATTCTCCGTAGAACCATAGAGTAATAGACTACCGAGCGCCGCTTATCATCACTGCTGCAGTTGCTGCCCGCTGCGTCGCGTCGGTTGCCAAAGGGCTCGGGCTTATCGCCAGAAATTCCGCGATGACGTCTCACGTCCCACGTCCCACGTCTCGCATCTGTGTGCTCCATGCGGAACACCCCCGCAGCCCTATCAATGCGCTAGCTCGTGCCAAAAGTGTGCGTTTCGGTTTTGTTTTTGTTATGAAGCGAAGGAACAGTGGGAGCAATGAGAACTTTCGTTCCGTTTCGCTGCCCACAGCAACCAGAAGAAGAAGAACAAGAGGGAGAAGAAGAAGCAACAGCTGTAAAGCAACAACAACAACTTACCGTCCAACGAAATGTGAAGGGCAACACAATGGCACCCACGCCCGGATCACTGAGCACAAAGCTGGAGCCGCCGAGTATCTTCGTGGTGGAGTTGCCAAACGAACAACCCGTCGATATGCTGACGCCCTGTTCCGTTGTCTGATACTCCTTTAGGCACAGCCGAAATGCCGTTGTGCAAGGCGAGCAACCTGCAAGAGATATCCGAAAATGGAGTAGATTAGCATCAAGAAATTGGGACAGAACTTGAAAATATTTATATATTAAAGGAGGGGAAGTCTGTAAAAATATATTTTATATTTTAGCATGTCTATTCCAGTACTTCACTTATTTATGCACCTAACTTTAATTGAGAACAGACTATGCTAAACCAGTTGTATAACGAAAATAATCTAACCGAAACGTAAACTGAAATTTCTCTTAAGAAATGATCTAGAAATAATAAATTATAGAGCTCTCGGTAGCTAAACCAAAGACCATGAAAAAATTCAGACTTTTACATTAATATGCATATTTATAATGCAGAATACATAAATCTGGGCTAGAAATCAAGAGTCAAATTGTTCTCAAAGTGCTTATACGAAATTGAAATATATTTAATAGAAAAATATTATGATATATAGTTTTACTCTCAAATTAAAAGAGAAAGTCTGAAGAAAAAAATTAAAAGAAAAACACTTCTAAAATAAATGATAAATAAAAAACTTTGTATACTAAAATACAAAAAAAGTTCCTCTCGCAAAAATCTGACCTTGAGCTTCATAAGAGTCATTTTTGTATGCGATAAAAACATTTGGAAACGAAACGAAATTGAGTCAGATTAAAATATGTGTCAGTTATGTAACTTCTATATATGTATGTATGTATATTTTAATCAGTTATATTCGATTTGGGCGTAATCCGCCTGTTGTCTTCGTGGCTCGCAGCTCCGAGGGCATGCCGCAGCAGTAGCCGCTTAGTAGATGGCTATTCGTATTTGAGATTTCTAATATTTCCAGCTCGAAGTTACCAGCTGCGGATATCTGTAAAAATCGAAAGGTACATCATCAGCAATAAGCCGCAGCCAAAAAACAGTCAGAAATGAAAATAAAATACAAAAAACAGAAACATGTAAACACAAATTTCGAATCGTTCAAATCAATCACGACCCATAACGAAGCCATAAGCTAAATAAGCGTACAAGACCGAAATAAGTCCCCGTCTGGGCAGACCCTGCCCCTACCTCTGCCCCCATTGAGCCTCGCCTATCTAGCACTAACCGTACCCAATATCAAATAATATGCTCAACACCGTCGTCGCTACGTTCGCTTGTTGTAAAAACTAATAAGCCACCTAGGGCGCTCTGATTGGGCTACGGTAGAGGTTTTAATTAAAAAACACGAGAAAGAAATTCAAAATGGATGAAAACATACACATACATATATATATAAATATAGTTTTTCTTGTTGTATAGGAATTCGTAGTCGAATGAAAGGAGCGCCAGATGCAGATTGGAAACGGGAATGAAGTCTGATAAATCTAGTCGGCCAAATGAAACATGAAAATAATGAGAAATATTTTCAAACACAAAGCGCTTTGTGGTTGTGGCTCACTTAATCAAACGAGATATCCAGCCAGCTTATACAATTTAGAATGCCTTTTGTTGGCCATAACAGCTGGAGTTGGCTAACTGCCTAGCTGGCCAACTTGTTAACTGCCTAGCTGGCTAAATGGATAACTGGCCAACGGGCTAACTGGCCAACTGGTAGCATTGCAAATCAAGAGCCTATCGATAAGCGCATTGGCCATAAAATTAATAACGCATTAGATCGGCCAAGAAATTGCACATAAAATTTATCTATTTCCACATAATGTTTGCTCATAATTTAAGACTTCCTCTCCCTTGCACTACCTCTTACTCTACCTCTCTCACTCCCTCTCTCTCTGTCTCTGTCTTCTTGCACGACCATGGCCATCAAGTTTATAGTTTAGGGTTCATTACAAAGTCCGAGCGAAAAATATGCTAATGAAAAGTTTTTAGCTGGCAACTTTTATGGTTTCATATTTCACGAAATTTATTGTTAAGCGACAGTGCTTCTCGCACTTGGTAGCTGGCAGCGTTGATAAGTTTATTAGAAATAAATTGCAATTTAGCTCGAGCTCTGTCGCAGTCGGACTAACGGCAGTTGGCCCGTTTGGACGGACGCACTGCTTGGCCATGTGCACCTGTGCGGCACATATTGAACAAAAAGAAGAATCTTTAAGTTGCACTTGAGAGTTGACTGTCGTTGTTGTTGTTGTTGTTGTTGTTATTCAAGTTGAAGTTGTCGGAGCAGGCGAACGCGCATTGTTGATCAAACCATAGATCAATCAATGCACAGTCAATGCTTGCCACTTGCCACAGTCTTGGCTGAGTTCTCAGCCATCGGATCTCAGTTGTGCCTTTTGTTTGCCGCATTGTGCTGCAAGCATTTGGTCAGTGCCCCAGCGGCAAGTTGATTGGATTCTTGATCTGCGGATCTGTGCCGTGAACCGGTTTGCCTGCTTACTTATTTATTTATCACATTTCTCTCCCTCTCTTTCTCTCTCTCTCTCTCTTACCCCCCCCCCGTTTCTCTTGCTCACTGTGGAGCCTGCATTTTCATTCATGCCACAGACACGGCATATGCAGCTGCCACAGGCTGCCACAATTTCTGATTCTCGCAATCAAGCGCTAATATTCGATACAAACTTTTCACGTAATCAATTCGATTAGATAATGCCCATGAAATGCCTCAAAACGATTCGTAATGCGGCGCCAAATATCAGAAAAGGGTCTCACAATTGATGCAACAAATAAATATACGTTTAAGGAAATGGTAAAAATATCTATATACAAATTGAATAAACATGAGAAAGTCACTATAAATAGAAGGAAGAATAGAATAGGTAAAGTGCAATGCGTTCAGCCTATGATTGCTCAGTTATTGTGGCATTACTTTAATATAAAATATAATTTAATAATTTATATTATAATAAATCCAAGAAATCTATCTATTAAACTATAAATTTAAAGTGTGTGTAAATTAGTATAGAGCACCAGAAACTTCTCTTGAGTACAGAAAATTTGTAAAATCTTTTTGTATTTTATAATAAATTTAAGAACTGGTACAAGCTTTATTTTTATAATAAATCAAATAAATTCTTATGATATTTTTATATGATTGTAGCTACTATCTATTCCAATCTATTTCAGGCAGCCCTCTAATATCATTTTAAAAGAATCTTTCTGCTACAAGAATTTTGGAAAGTAACTCATATAGACTTTGGAGAGTATATATGGATAGTATGCATAAAGGGAGTTGCCAGATTGAGACTAATTTGTTATATAAGAGGAATCAATAGAAACCTAATTTAAGCTAGATTTTCAAAATAACTGAAATAACAGAGTTTCTAACTGAATATCAAAGCAAGTTTTATAGAAATAGACCAACATCAAAATTAACTCAACTTTATTAAGTTGTTCATTCAATTAAAGAAACCACACTCAACTGTCAACTATCATCCACTAAATGTTACACATCTCATGCTCGAATTGTAATACCCTCGGTAATTAAGTATTTTTAGCTTGCAGTTTAAGCCTTGTGCTAAATTTATAAACATATTAAGTTTAATGCATCTGTTTAATGAAGTTAAATACACAAATTCATGCGATATTCCATTTTGAAGATCACGTAATTATATTTTCATCAACTGGCGCCTGTAACAATAATTTTCGCCCTAATGAGCCCAACAACTGCAGTGCGGAACGTTTTGTTAATGCCTTAAGCGTTGCGATAAACAACAACAACAACAGCAGCAGCAGCAGCAGTGACAACAACAATAAGTTGTACAAACAAAACGATCGTGGGAGCTGAATGCTCAATTCGCCAACTCATTTTGTGGGACTTTCGAATGGCAAGAAGAAGGCGAAAAAGCTATACATATATACACGCATTTACATATATCTTTATGAATATCTTCAACAGTTGCCGCCGACTGCCAGTTTAGTACGCAGCTTATGATCAATAAATGTCAGGCCTTATGTGGCGGCTTTAGCTCGGCGGTACAAGCCGATTCCTGTACGCTTTTAACTGGGTTAATACGCCCCATGATCACTGATCACGGATCACGGATCACGGATCACGGATCACGGATCAGTGACACTCGCTGAGCCGCAATCACAGCAGCGCACTCTCGTTTCCTGGAAGCGACCCAGCTACAAAATATTTCACTTTTCCGTTGCTTAATTAATAACTAAATAGTAAAGGAACTAAGCATTGACTAGATAATACTCGCCCGAAAACAGGCGAAATTCAAGAGGATTTTATAAATATTTAATTAATAGAATATCTATAATCATAGGCTTTCATACATCTGACGGATCAGTAGATCCATAATGTAGTAGATCATTCGTCTTTTCCATTTCATCAATTGCAAAAGTATTTCAAAAATTAATCCTTATCTCCCTATCTATCAGAACAGATATAACTATGTTTGAACCTACTAAAATATATGTATATACATTGTTTTATATCTATATGATATTCCATTCATATCCTAAAAATATCTTAGTGAAGCACTTCCAGTCATTACATATTATTATTACAAATTATTCATTAGCTAATTATGCGAGCATTACAGAAAACCAAATATGCCCTTTTCTGTTTCTGAGCGGACATAACAATGTTGAGCTAAACCATGCCCATTTAGAAGGCCATTTCTCATCTGACGACGACTTTTATCGGCAGTATTAACCGAAATCAATGCACTCAAGAGTTGCTGCTGCTGCTGCTGCTGCTGTTGCTGTTGCTGCTGTTGTTGGAGACTCAGATAAATGTGTATAATCAATTTGATAGCCCTGTGTTGTGGATTAGACCTGGGCATTCTAATGGCTGAAGCTGCGGCTGGTCGCGTATTAATCAAATTGTTGTTTGTCTTTATGTATGTATGTATATACAAACATAGCATATATACATATATATATATATATATATATATATATTCTTGATCGCAGGCAACGCGATTAATTTTATGTATCTTCGGACCGTTCGTTCTGTTTAATTGCCTCGCAGGCATCTGCGCTGGCATCTCAATACATGTTTAGGCACTTTGTATAACACTTTATGATGTCTACGCCCCTAAATAAAAATCTTGTGGGCAACGACTACCGTTGCTGCTGCTGCGATTGCTGTGGGAACCAGCTGGACCAGCGGCAAGGCCAACACATTTTCGAGTACCCAGCGAGGCTTTGATGCTTTGATAGCTACATGTTACTTTTTGCCTAAATAGTTCCGAGTATCATAAATACCCAAGCGAGAAAAGGTAATGTAAATACAGGCTTACACACATTACTCATTGCTGATAAATATCGTGCGGGTTCCCTGTATTACATTTCAATTTATATTGAAATAGAGTAGTTCTCCTTATATTGCTCTACAGCAACAATTTCTCAGTCTGATTGAAATCAGCTTTGATGGCTTTAAAGCAGTAGTAAAAGCAATAAAACTAATTCTAGATAAAACTTAATTAGTTTTATGGAGCTGCATGCAAAGTGTTGAATAAACACAAAATAGAAGATGTATATGGAAATGGAGTAAACAGAAACTACATATGGATATATAGGGTAAATATAGAAAGAGAGGGAAAAAGAGATTTTTAGGACAATTTTAGTTATGTTTTTTTTTTTTTTTTGGGTTATTGAACTTAGAGGTGATATAAGTAAACTATCTGATGCAGAAAGAATTTTTGTATCTAAAGATAAACATACTCTAAACTTGGCCATTCATTCCATTCGAATTTGCTGAAGACTCTGAGCTAAGCTGAAGTTTATGAATGGCTTTAACCTTATGCTGTTTGTGAGTTGATTAGATAATCTACCTCTATAAGCTACATATGTCATGCTTATCATAGTCAGATAGTTCTTGGGTATATTCTACATTCTGATTATGGCTGATACTACATACATACATACATACATATATCAGGCCAATAGCAATCAGATGTTGTTTCGTCGCTTTTGTCATGTTTGCAATTCTGCTATTTATTCTTCAGCACCCTCATCGATCAGTTCCCACACAGCAAGCTCTTCTTATTGCCCTGGGCGCAATTTGAGCCAAAAGTTGAATCAACTTCATTTTGGCTAACGAGAAATCAACATTGGGGCAACAGCAACACCCGCATATTTAGACTAAATTTTTTGTTGTTTTACTCTTTATTTCTTTGTTTCTGGTTCTTTTTGCATGTGAACGCTTTTTGTAGGGGTTGTTGTTGTTGGGTAGGGGCTTTGCTTACCTTATGGACTAACAATATTAAAATTAAAGCAATTAAGTTGCAGGCAGACTTTAATGATCGGCAATCGTCGATCAGCGAACGCAGCCGTTGACGTTGCCTTTGCCTCGCTGCAGACATTGTTGATTCTCTCGCTGTTGTTGTTGTTGTCGAAATTGTTGTTGTTGTCGTTGTCGTTGTCGTTGTTGATTTTCGGCGAAAATGTTTTCTAAACATTTTGTACATTCTGTGCGCGTTTTTGAACGTGTTTGCCGCCTGCTGCTGCAGACGATGCTGGTCCACAGTTTAGTTCCTTGCTGCTGCTGGTTGTTTGTTATTATAATATTAATGTTGTTGTTGTTGTTGTTGTTGTTTATGTTGTTGTTGATGCTGTTTAAGCACAACTTTTTGGCACAAGTAAAGCACACTGATTGGCCATTAATTAGCCCATTGCCCAGATAACTATTGTTGTAAATATATATATGTATATATACATATGTATGTATTCTGGATATAAACAACTATTTGCGTATTGTTGTCGCTGTGTCAGGGCATTTTTTGTTTCGTTTTGTTGTTAATGTTGTTATCACGAACTTTTATTATTATTATTATTATTGCTTATTACAGCAGTTGTTGCTGTTGTGCTTTGCATATATTTTTGTATTTAACTCTCATTCGTTTTCTATACACTTTACACTTCCACTTGATATGACGTTGTTGTTGTTATTGTTGTTGCTGTTGTTATTGATATTGCTATTAGTATTGTTGCTGTTGTTACTGTTGCTGTTGCTGTTGTTAAGGCAATTGTCAAACAAAATGGAATCGAAACACTACTGCTAGTGGCAAGTGCCTGTAAAATCCATTTCTCATTGCTTTTAAGCACGCATCATCAACGCTAATTGACACGCATTTGTTGTTGCTGCTGCTGTGGATGTTGCTGCTGCTGCAACAAGTGCTGGCAGCAACAACCGCAGCAACCGCAAAGCGGCTCAACGTGCAGCAAATGCAAATGCAATTCAATTTATGTTAATTTAACACTGTTGCTGCTGCCGCTGTTGCTGCTGCAAGTTGCAAGTAGCAAGTTGCAAGTTGATGCTGCTGCTGCTGCTGCTGTTGCGGTGTCTTTGGCCACAAGCAATTTGCATCTTGTGCGCATATTAATTTACAGATATTTTAGCTCTTGCCCACATTACTCACGCTGCCCCCTGTTGCTGCCCCCGCCCGCCTCTTGACTTGGCCTGTGCCATTTCCCCCGTTTCTGCGGCAATCACACGATGTTGATCGGGTGTTAATTGTCCATTTAATTAAGTAATTTGCTACGCTTGCCCTCTCACCCCTCGCCCTGCCCCCGGCGAACGGAAGTCGTTGACTTTGAGTCGAATTTGTGCATTTGAGGCCGCTGTGTGAGAGCTGCAACGGCAGCCAGCCAGGCAGCAGGCACGACCGGAAGTGGACCAAAGGGTGCACTTGGCAATTGGCGCAATTGAAGTTGCAATGAGAGGGAAATCAAATATGACAACTGAAACATAGAGTATGCAATTTTATGGAAATGAACTGAAAACTAAACACTCAAATAGAGTGAACAGAATTTAGAAGACAGTAAAAGCATAGTCAGGCCAGCAAGTGTCCACATGACAGCTGCTCTCTTATACTATAGTAGTTCAGCTGATTGTCGCTGCGAATGTTTGCTATCAGCTAATTATATAAGCAGCGCCTGGCTTAGTACTTAGTTACAGTTATGAAAGCTCTGGCACGTTCTGTTTCGCCCTCTGGCTGCCTGCCTGCTCTCTTGCTTATGGTAAGCTCATCTGAATGCAAGCATTGCCCTCGTTCTGTTCTCTCCCACTCTCTCTCTCTCTCTCTCACACTTTCTGCCTCTCTGTATTATCACTCGCATAGTGGAATTGTTGTTGTTATCGTGCATTACGCGCTATTTACACATCCTATGTGCAGCTATATATGTATGATTCTGTGTATTCGTATTTATTTATTGTGCTTCTATTTGCTTTCTTTCACTCGTGTTTCGGTTCCACTTTGTTTGCCTTTGCGGGTGCGTGTATATGTGTGCGCGCGTGTGTGTGCTTGCGTGTGTGTGTGCGAGTGTGTAGCTCTGAGTCTGCGTTATCAATGAAACCGTTGCGTTTGCGGCTATTGTGGACTCTGACGGAGGGCAAGGAACACATTCGCATTCGCATTCCCATTCGCATTGTTTGCACTTTTACTTTAGTGCTTTTATTAACAAATTTATTGTATGTATGTTTGCGAGTGTGTGTATGTATGTCCATATACGTATGTAGTTCGTATGCGTATTGTACGAGTAATTGAGCGCTATTTCCGTTATAATATTTATTTCGCACTGAGAATCACACGCTGAGCCGAAGACTTTCGAAGCTTTGATTTATGTTAAGTTAAATCGACAGTTGAAAATAAAAATAAATAAATTTATATGAATGCACACATGCACACACGAGCACACACACACATCAATTGTGCTGTTGCTGTTGTTGTTGTTGTTGTTATTATTGTATTTGTTGCTATTGTTATTGTGTTGATTACTTGTTGGCTTTCTGCTTTGCCATCATTTGTTGTAATCAGCAAGCAATTCAATTTAATTGTAACACATTTAACACTTTCACATCATTTTCATTGATTATCATTGTTGTCGTTGTTGTTGTTGTTGTTGTTGATCACACACAAACACACTGGCACACAGTCCCAATTGCACGCACACATAATCCAATTGGCATTTAGGGTTTACCGTTTGCACCGCTGCAAAAGTGCTCTTTACTGCTCGAAGCACGACGGTCGACTAAATACGTCGCTATTAAGCGTGTCCTGCGGCGTTCAGTTAGCCTGCAGCAGTAGCAACAGCAGCAACAGCAGCAACAGCAGCAACCGCAGCCGCAGCAGCAGCCACCACACGGGGCGGAGCAACTCACGCGAGAGCGTTTGCTAAGAGAGTAACTAGCAGCGGCAGCCCAACCACCACCAGCTGCAGCAGCACTGATATTTACGAACCGGCGTACGCCAAAGCTGGCCACTGTTCGACTGCTCGAATTCGAGTTCGAGTTCGAGTTCGATATCGAGATCTTGTCTTGTACGTAGACGACGTTGACTTCCGCTCGCTGCTTGCGTGCGCTTCAGGCGTCAAGTTGCGACTGATTGGGAACTACTGCTGACGGCGTCTGGCATTGCCGCTGGGCACATTCACTCCGAGCTTTGTCAGCTCGGCGCTCGGCGCGCGCGCTCTCTTAGCATGTCAACCGGTTTCTCTCTTCGCTCGGCGCTCTTTAGCCAGCCGCTGATTGGTCGCCCGAGCATTGCCTGCGGTCTGCGCGACTGACTTGTTAAACGGAGTTGCTCCGTTCCGAAGTGAAATCGTCGGCGTTCGGCTGCGTCGGCTACGCTGACCTACCTACTTCTTGCTGTTGCTTCTTCTGCCGCCACGCAAGCAAGCATTGTGTCTGGAGGCGCTTTTTTATGATTTCAACTTAATTATGTTTATAAACGCTTGCCGCGCCTGCTCTAAGATCTAGTTAAAATGCCGCACGGCAGCCTCTGCAATTGGCCCAAGCGTTTCATTAGCGTTTTATGGCCAGATCGTGGCCAGCGCACGGCAGGGGGGACACGTTTCACTTGCGCTGCTCCAGGCGTACAATTAACACCTGGAATAACAGTAAAAAAGATGTTGAACGACTATACGGCATCCGTATGTGCACAAGCTCTGCCTGCCCACTATAAATATGATCCGAGCTGCCCATTTTTGGGGGCCAATTATTAGTACAGACTTACCGCACAGACAGCGCGGCGCGACTCTGCCCAATTATATGCGGCTCGAGTGTGTATAAATCAAGGGTGAATGGAAGCTCTTTGGGCTATCGATATGCCCGCTTGTTGTAGCTGCTGCTGTTGTTGTTGTTGTTGTTGTTGTTGTTGTCGTTGTCCAAAACAAAAGACTTAAGCAACAAACTTGGCAATTACATGCAGACAGCAGACAACAACGCGGCAGCATCTTTTGTTGTTATTGCTATTGTTGTTGCTGTTACTGTTGCTGTTGCTGTTGCAAAAAAAAAATTCGTGTTGTTAGCAGCTCATATTTCTTAGCGCGCATATCTAAATATCGAATCATGTCGCTGATTTGCTCTGCCGCACCATTGTGACTGCAACTAGGCACTGCAACGGCAACGGCAACAGCAACAGCGACGGCAACGGCAACGGCAACAGCAACACCAACACCAACAACACACACTAAATCTCATTGTGCCGTTGTGACATGACTCTTGTTCGACAATAGATAAAACAAATTGACTTGGTGTGTGCCCAAAATGTCTTCTCTAGCCATTGGCCTAGCCAGTTGCCGTTGCTGCCGCATCTGCTGCTGCTGCTGCTGCTGCTGCTGTTGTTGTTGCTAGTGGGCGTACCAACAGCAACAACAACTTGAAACGCTTGCAGCCGCCGCCGCCGCCGTCGCATTCGCATTGGTACCTTTGTCATCTTTTGCAGTCGACAGTCGACAGTCGACAGTGAGAAAAAGTGCACCACAATGCCCATTATCAACAGCATATCTACGAAATCCCCGAGCGACAATTGTCCAGCAGGGCAACGGCGACACCGACAGCAACACGCTGTCCAAATATGTTGCAAGTTGGTGTTATTCTTCACACGGCATCATAAATTTCACGTATAATTGACGCTTTCAGTTATATCAAAATTGGCTAAAAGGCAGCACCAGCAACAACAACAACAACAGCAGCAGCAACAACAGCAGCAGCAACAACAACAGCAGCAACACAAGCTTTTGCGTTGGCGGCTATCGGACTTGAGGGATTACTTTTTGCACTGTGTCTTGTTGCTGTGCTGGCTGACTGTGGCTTACATTGTTTTTGGCCTACAGCCAGTCGGACGGACGAAATTTTAAAATCGCGGCCAGAGTGACTGAATCCGAGACAGCAGCTGCTTGCTGTCTACAGGTGTTTATTTTTCATACGTTTTAATGGCATTTCTTTGTTGAAATTGACTCTTATTTTTATGTGAAACCAACTTACATATATACTATATATATATATATATGTATATATACATTTGTATACCAGATCTCTGTTTGCCTGTTTTGTGAGCACATGCACTGTTTTTCCGCAACCACTGACAGCTGCACAAGTGGCACTCGAAACATTTTGCAGCACACGCCATAAATCCCAAAAATCAAACATATTGAGTAATCAAAGCTGCAGAGGCTGCACGCAATTAAACGCATCCAACAAATTTTGGGCAGCATGCCACAAGAACAACCAACAACCAACAAGCAACAACCCACAACCACCACCCTACCCCACGCACAAGTAGAGATAGCGGGAACAACTTTTGCTACAACCCCCGTTTGGGCTGGGCTCATTAGGCAAACAGTCAAATATGTTGGCAATTTCCAACCAGTTGTTGGTTTTGCAGCACTCAAATTTTATGACAGATTTTTCAAGTGCTTGGCGGTTGCATGGCCTGCACTACCCTATACACTTACTAAAGAGGGCATATTGAAGCTAGAGACAAAATGTGAATATTGAGCGAGATTGCAGGAAGAGTTCGCATTACAGGATATCTCCTTAGCGAGCATTGATTGCAGCGACTTCTTGCTGGCTGCTTCCGTCTCTGCGGTGGCGACGGCGGGCGTTTAACTGTGTGGTTAAGAAGTGAAGTCAGCAGAAGAGGCGGCGCAGGGTGCAGCTGGAGGGCCTGTAAAAGAAAAACATTGCCAGAGGTTAGTTGTTTATGAACCTTTTTATAGCCGTCGGTCGGTCTTACATATTTATGCACCATATTTTACCAATGCGGTAAGTACTTTGTGTGGTTTTCTTGACAAGCAGTAAAGTAAATATAAATCAAGAAAACATTCAAAAATATAAATAAATAAAGAAATAACATAAATATAGAAAAATAAGTGATAGATATATATATAAAACCCCCCCCCCCCCCCCCCCCCCCCCCCCCCCCCCCCCCCCCCCCCCCCCCCCCCCCCCCCCCCCCCCCCCCCCCCCCCCCCCCCCCCCCCCCCCCCCCCCCCCCCCCCCCCCCCCCCCCCCCCCCCCCCCCCCCCCCCCCCCCCCCCCCCCCCCCCCCCCCCCCCCCCCCCCCCCCCCCCCCCCCCCCCCCCCCCCCCCAAAAAAAAAAAAAAAAAAAAAAAAAAAAAAAAAAAAAAAAAAAAAAAAAAAAAAAAAAAAAAATTTTAGATATAGATATAGATATAGATATAGATATAGATATAGATATAGATATAGATATAGATATAGATATAGATATAGATATAGATATAGATATAGATATAGATATAGATATAGATATAGATATAGATATAGATATAGATATAGATATAGATATAGATATAGATATAGATATAGATATAGATATAGATATAGATATAGATATAGATATAGATATAGATATAGATATAGATATAGATATAGATATAGATATAGATATAGATATAGATATAGATATAGATATAGATATAGATATAGATATAGATATAGATATAGATATAGATATAGATATAGATATAGATATAGATATAGATATAGATATAGATATAGATGCAGACATACTGTAAGTTTCCATATGAATATTGAACCTATTTTTCAGCTTGCCCTATATATGACCCACCCTAATAGTAATTCTGTAGACATCATCATCCATCACAATCACCTGATTCAGCAACTGTTCTCATCATTTGTTCTCTTCATTTGTTCTGCCCCGCACTTGTCGCTGTCGCTGTGAACTCCCGACATGTTGCGGTCGAATAAATTATATCAGTTCATCAGGACGATCACTGCATGCCTCATTTAACGCCCTTCGCCCAGCCGCAGGGAAGAACCGCCCCTAAAGTCTATATCCAAATCAGTAAGGCAAACATGCTTCGCATACACATGAAATTATAACACGAACAAAGGCGATTAATTAGCGATAGGTCGAGGAGGGGTTGCGCTGTAATCGAAGCTGACAACAGGAAGGGAACTGCGCGTGCTCTTGCCTGGCCAATCGGCGGGCAGGCTGGGCGGCAGGGCGCTGGTCGGGGGGTGGCATATGCAACTGCAGCCCAAAATCCATGCACGTGCATATGTCATTTTTATGGCGCTGTTCGTGTTGCCATAAATCCATAACAATATGACAAGTACAAGTACTTTAGCGGCAGCTTCTCTCATGTGCAACATGTTTGCACGTTCACGCCAGAGACGCCCCGCACAAAACCCATGCAGCATGCAGCATGGGGCATGGTGCCTCCAGCTGCTGCTGACTTACCTTCGGGTGATTGCGATCAGCAGCCGAATGCCCGGGTGTGCATCTGTGTGTGTCTGTGTGTGTGTTTTTTTTTGTGTTAGCCGGGATGCTCATTTGTGAGTGGATGCTGCTGCTGCTGCTCCTGCTGCTGCTGCTGCTGTTGTCTACACTTCATTTGGCGTGGCTACAAAATATTTTGCGCCACTCGACGATTGACATGATTTACATGAAGTCAGGGCAGACGCACGTTTTTATTACATTTTCGTGGCTGTAAGTGCGCCCAGGCCAAGCCATGGCCAGGCACCACCAAACGACAACCACTGACAATTGTGGCTCGCCGGCTTGGCTTTGATTTTTTTGTTGCTATTTATTTTTCATCTTGCTTCATTTTGTTGTGGTTGTGTTACGCATCGGCGTTGGAAAACCCAACAGCTGTGCGGGACGACAAGGGGTTAAGTGCGCATAATCATTTATCATTTTTGTTATTTTTTTATTTTGTTACAATTTTCAAGTGCAGCACCATCACAAAACTATAGTAACCACCACCACCACCACCACCACCAACTAACAGCAACCTAGCCCAACGCCCACTTGTTTGCAATTAAACAAAACAATAAAAAGTGTGGCAAGTTTTTTTCTTTTCGAGTACCTTAATATGATCATAAATTTTTAAAAGAGGGTATGATAGCCTATTGTATGCGTATGTTACAGAGCAGGAGATATAAATCGTGAGCTATAGTAAGTATAGTAAGGATAATAATCAGGTCTATTCTGCACTCTTTATGAATAATGAGTAGAATGAACATAGCATTGAAATATATTCTAATATTTAGTAGATTTTATACTAAAAATTGCTTCCTGGTTGTAGTAATTGTAGCTGCCCTTCTAATTCTGAGAACTCATTGTTCTCTTAGTATTCATTCGCAGTTATCTGATTTTTATCCTATATCGAAGTTCTTACTGTTCAAGGTCAAGGTCTTTCTCTCTCCTTTAATCTTCATCTACATTCTTAGCTTGAAATACCTTCTATAATTTCATCTCTCTGTGGAGTACAGGGTATATTCTAGTCAAGCCTAGATCTAGAACTAGATCACTTTTACTCATAGTTATATGTTGATGACGATGTGCTGGATGCTAGTAAAGTTGATGGTGGTGGTGGTGGTGGTGATGGTGGCAGTGGTGGTGGAAGTCACTGTCACACACAGACACATACGCACACACACTCGCACACCCACTTGTCACTGTCGGGCTGAATGTCGCTTTTGTGTCACATATAGGAGCAGCGGCTTAAGTCGACAGTTTAATTTAGCTTTGGAAATTGAAAATTAAATACACTCAAGTGAAGATCGTAATCGTAATCCTTATAGGCCGATGCGTAATCACATCATTTATTGGATTTTCAAGCTTATTTGGCTTCATTAGGTCTTAATCAATTTCGAAGATCTAACATAGAAAAATTGTCAATCGTTTAGAGTTAAGAGTTATGTTTACAAGCCAACTGAGATGGTTTTCTTTGGTGGTCTCTTGGAATTCTTTTTTCTCTTCTTTTCTTTTGGTTGTTTTGGTTTTTAGTCTTTGGTCTGTTTTGTTTGTTTTGGGTTAATTGTGTGTCTATAGAATTTTAACTAATTAAAATACCTATAAAGGCAGCATGTTGAGTCCTGCAGCGGCAACATTTTCAGCATTTCATTGGAAATTTGGAGCCGAACCGAGCCGAGCCGAGTGGATTGGATAAGCAACACGCTAACCCAAACGCGGCCAGCGAGAGAGCCCCAACAAATGACTGTCAGACCAGTTTCGAAGGCCTTTGCGAACGGCTAAAGATGAATGGTTCGCTCCTCTTCAATCTGACTCTTGGCTGGGCTGGGGCGTTGTTGTAGCCTCAATCTGCTGACTGCTACTCCCGCCGCGGATTCGTCGCTCATGTCCGGCGAGCCGCGACTGACAGCCAGCAGCGGCAGAACACCAGAATCGACAGCCGAGCGCTGTTTACTACTACAATAAGAGCCGAAAACAGAAACAACAACAAAAGCAAAACCCAAAAAAAAACTAAACTGAACTGAACTGGGCTCCAGATCGGCTTGTACTGGATGGAGAAATAGCTGCAATGGACAGCTGAAAAGGAGGCTGGAATTTTGTTGGGATGGAAGCTTAAAACTTTAGCATTTTTAATTAGCGCGTTCTTTGTTTTCGTTTCGTTATTCGTTGCGTTTTACACACAGCTTCCAATGGGAACGTCAACAAAGAAACAAAAAAAGGTAACAAATAATCGAATCGATTTTAAAACGATTTTTTGTTTAAAGTATTAATAGCTATACAAATTTGTTAAATATAAAAGTGCAGCTGTCAGAATCATTATTAAGCGCTTTTATAATATAATATCAAATTTTAAATATAATCAAAATTTATATATATATCTATAATTAAATTATATTAATAAAACATGCAGCTGCAGATAAGTTATAAGTTATGATTCAGTTCCTAGCATAAGCATAGCCTAGGATGTAGCTTCACATTATGAAACCCAGCAGCTTCTTCAATAGAATTACACGATTCTCATAAAGCCCAGACAGATATCTCAGATATTCAGATCTTCAGATCCTCCGAGCTTGAGCTGAAGTCGCAACTAAATTGCGTAAGTGGTTCAGGCAGCGCACCCAATCTTGAGAGGCATTTCAGCTATTTCAACTATAGATTTCTATATCTATAGACTATGCGAGATAAGTTCTAGTGCTGGCTCTGTGCGTCTGTCAGATGCTTTGGAGAACGATTTATAACAAAATAGGCGACCAATTACGCAGGCATGCCTGCGAGGCAGCGGTAGTGCGCTGTCAGCTAACTGTTTGGCATCGGCAGCAGCAGCAGCAGCGCAGCAGCACTTGGGGCTATAGGAGGAGGAGTAGCAGCAGCATCATCGTAAAAGACAACATACATAAATATCAATTACAGGTCCATAAATTTGAAACCAATTAGCCAAGTGAAATTGATAAGAGTCGTTTGCGAATGCAGCAATTTACAACAATTTCGCCATCAAATAGTTGCCTGACAATGGACATCAATTGGAAGCGGGAAGCTAAAGAGCCTAGCAGACGGACGGACTTCTGGGGCCAATGGACGTTTATGCAAACCGGGCGAAATGGCTAACAACTTAATACAAATTGAAAGCTCAAAAGCCAAATGTTGCGTTCTCACATTAAATGGAAACGGCAGCAGCCCGAGAGTCGGAGCTGGAGTCGGAGCTGGAGTCGGAGCAGCAGCAGACGATGGCCAAGTTGGGCCAGCAACCGGAGACAGCGGCAGCGAGCACTACTTAACTTTTCGACACCCAATGAAATTTTCGCACATTACTGCCAAAAGTATCTAGATGCAAAAATATCTGCTCGAGCCCGTTGCCACTTTGCATGCAACTGCAACGTTGCCCACTGCCCGCCGGCTCATATCTGCATCTGCTGGTAGGCAAATGCAATTTATTATACGTCCCAGCCGGGCCAGAGCGCATGGCCAGCCAGCCAAAGGGAGACGGCGAGCAGCAGGCCAACTGAGCGTAGAGATCGAAGCAACGTTCCCTATGCACACACGCAAGCCTTTTGCCATTTTCTTATTAATACATTTTTATACCCTAGAGACAATGGCAAGAGTAAAGTGGGTATTTGAGTATCTGAATGTGATGGTAGATGTATAGATGTGTGCAGCAGGAGAGAGCTGATCAAGAATGTAGATGAAAGAGTTTAAGAGCTCGTGTTAGAATCTTGATAGAGTCCCATATTCTTAAGATACTTGGAACGAGAAATTAACTGTGGAAACTCATATATAACTCATGATATATATAACTGTGGAAAGTTAGGAATCTCTAGACGAGGTCTGTACGTATAAAGCAAAGGAAGGACAAAGACCAGTTATAGAGACTAATAACCGAGCATATGGCAAGGTATACTAAGGTATATATGGGCATATCCCACTTAATTATATACAGGGTATGCGCATAGTTGGGCACTCTCTATTGAAGCTGCGCTGCGGCGGTGGCGTTGGTGTCGGCCTGGTTGGCATTGCAATTGGCAAAGCTAGCAGAGACCCAGGGATCCTGAATCCCCGTCTTGGGGGCAACGGCAACGGCAGCCACAAAAATCAGATAAAAAATGCTTCGCACACGATTAGGAATTTTTAATTAAAATATTTTGTACTGCTGTTTGTAGTTAATTTTGTACAACAACGGGCACACAAAGTGCCACAGTGGGGCAGAGCGGGGCAGAGCGGGGCGAAGGCGAGGTGAACGAATGCAGCATAAGCACCTGTATTTCGTTGTTGTTGCTGTTGTTGTTGTTTGTTGTATGCGTGTAGAACAGCAGAAAGTACGAGATCCGATTTCAATGCCGCAAAGGGTGCCGAGTGCGGAGGGGCATGCAGGCAGGCAGGCAAATCCTGTAGCACATTTCGCTTTCGTGCCCAGATCCGCGAAACTCCCTTCGGGCAACATTTCAACCTGCCACTGCGGTGGCAGCATTGATGGGCGTATACATGCGATTCTTTCCGTGCCTTCCACTTTTTGCTGCCGAGTCGTTTAGCTTAACTCAACATATTTTTAAGTCGCAATCGGAGTGTGAGCGAGAGCAAGGAGGAGAGAGAGAGACTGAAGTGGTAGAGCGCAGGAGCGCATCGATGATATATTTAGTGGCAGGCAAAGCGAAAGACTTAAGCAACGAACTTGCGATTACGACACAGCATGGCGCACACATGACTATTCGGCTGCTGCAGTTGCATTGCCTGCTATCATATGTATTATATATACATAGATACATATATATATGTATAAATTTGTATATGTATGTACTTATATATATAGCCAAGGCAATTGGTGGCTCGGCTACGCCCGATGCCGATCGTCGCACGACTTTTGTCTGGCCTTTTTGTGCTGTGTGTTATGTATTGGCCACATTAACCACACTCCACCGCTACCCCCCTCCATACACTTTGCTCAGCGAGTCGGCCTTCCCCTACTCCGTCTCGTCCTTTCGCATTGTGTTTTGCGCGCAAATTGAAGATCGTGTTAAACGCTTAAATCTCTTCTTTTTTTATTTTTTGCAGCCAGCCACAACAACAGCAAACACATGAGGCACAATGCATCATTAGCGCTTGTGGCAAATGTGTTTGCCATGCACTCGCACACACACACACAGACAGAGGCAGCACATTTGGTGCAACAAGTGCAGCAAAGCGAGTTCATTGCCTCCATCGCTTTGATTATTGTGGCTCGTAAATTATGACTAATTGATATACAAATTCAAAACAGGCTTTGCGATTGCAACATGCAGCCAAAAACAACTGCAACACGCACGCGATTTTGGCTCACTCAATTTATTATTTGTGCCGCTGCCTATGACAAATCTGCGACATCTTTCAGTCAATGCAGCGCAGCATCGCGACGTGCACAGCATCCAAAACAAAGCAGCCCACGCCCCGAGCTCAACTGTGAGCTCTCATCTCAATTGTGTTTGCCTTCTTCATTATTTAGTCAACAAATAAGCCGGGCCAAGCACTCGGCAATTGTAAACATTTAAAATGCAAAATGTGTCAAATAAGAAAACAGTTTTTCAGTCTTAAGCGCTGCGTTTCTCTTCGTTTGCCTTTTGCGTTGTCTCTGTCTCTGTTCCCTAAGTAGAAGAAAAATGAGCCTCAAATAAAGGGTAAATAAAATAAATTTACGTTTTGCGTGGCGTGAAAAAATGCGCACGCACAGATTTTGTAAATGAAGGCGAAATGAGAAAACAACAGCGCACACCACTGAAGGGCGGCAGGGCGGCGCGGGGCGTGGTAAAGCTAAAAGCAACACAGTATGCGTAACATGTGCGTACTTAAGCGACTTGGGCTGAACTGGCGATGTTACATTCACCTTAACAGATTTGACTCTATTCGGAATTTGGAATTTGTTATCTACGATGAGATAGAGATAGAGCTAGAGCTGGAGCAAAATTTTATTCATTTCTTTGTTTATGTTTATTTATGTCCTCATATATAGTAATTCTCAGTGCAAATAAATAGTTCAAAAAGTAGACAAATTTACAAATTGTTTGCGTTAAAAAAAAATAATAATAATAAAATAATACTAAAAGTTTGGGTATTTTTAAATTTAATATTAAAGTATTAAAAAAAACAATTTTATTTTCAATTTTTTTTATATGACATAAACTTTTATGTAATATAAATTTTATTGCAACTTTTATCTCAGATTGTTTAAGTAAAATTCATTTTTTCCTATACTGATTCACGCAAAGTCAACCCGCATCATATGTGCATTAACGATATATTCTCATCGAACTCAATTCAGTTCAAGCTCTTGGCAAATTCAAATTGATACAAATATATGTGTATATCTCAGAATAATAAATTGATATTTGCGATCATTGAACCATTTTAGCCTTGTGCATGGCAGAAATTCTTTGAATTATGTCAGTTGCGCATATTTCAAGGCGAAATAAATGCGAGACACCGCACAATTGTCACCTTGAGCCGTCGCTCTGCGCAGAGCGCGCTTAAGACATATGGTCAGTAAGTGCTTTATGTATGGCCAAGTCTTAAATTTAGTGGCTAAGTAACGACGCCTATAAAGCAACTGCCAGATTTCCATATAACTAACAAATAAAAGGCAGCAGCAACAACAGCAGCAGCAACTGTGCAAGCGTTGTAAACATTTTAACTAGTTTTTGCTTACAGCAATTTCCATTTTAAAAACATTTGACTTGTAGTTTAGAAATGGGTATGATGGGCTTGATGGTGGATATATAAGAAGGTAAGGCATAAGCCAGGATAGGAAGCGAGAGAGCGAGGAAACTGGCTAGCATCCAAGTATGTATGTACATCTGTCTATCAGTCTATATGTATCTGATATCTAATCTGTATACATATCTGATATATGTATATTCTGCATATCTTATATATCTGATATCTAATATATATATATGATATATAATATAATACATACCATGTAAATCCAAGACTTCTTATGGTTATATTACAGTATCTGCAGCAGTCGAAATATTTTAGCTTTAAATATAGCATCATAGCACAGGGTAATTAATAGTCGTTCACTTATCACTAAATCACTCGAATTTGTATTTGTATTTTTTCTTCTTTTTTTTATTAACATGCACCACGAGTACGCGACATAAAAAACTGGAGCAGCAGCATTTTTAGCTGCTACTAAAACGAAGCAAACGAAGCAAAAAAAAACTTTTGAAAACGAAATCGAGTCGTGTCTTTAATTGTGTATTATTTTCATTTCAATTTTAATTGCAAATTTTGAGAGAGTATGTGTGTGTGTGTGTGTGTGCGAGTGTTGCATGGGTGCTGGCCAGTTGGCAGAGTTGATTAAACATGCTAAGCAAATACACTTCATTATGGGCCATTTTCCAGCGCATGTCACTCACAGCGGCCACATATTTCACTCAAGCCGAGCACCAGCTGGGCGGCGGGGCGCATGCAAAGCAGCCCCATGACGTTGTAGGAGGCAGGCAGAGGCAGACCGACCCAAGCCGAGCCAACCTGAGCCTAAATTACAAGTGCAACGCATTCCCAGGCCGATTTCATCAAAATGATAAAGAGAAGACGACCAAAACGCCGCCGTCTGACTGGGCTAAGCTGACTGACAGGCCAGTGTCAGTGCCTACTGTTTGCACTGGCTCAGCCCTGGCCAAGGCCCAGGCACAGCCACAGGCACTGGCCCAGGCACTGGCATTGGCTTTGGCCCTGGCCCTGGCTCTGGCCACAGCCAGTAAGCAACAACAACAACAACAATCGAAACATTTAAGCACTTTACGCTACGCTCCACTTGAGCTGCGTTACGTTTCACATTCGAGTGCAAAATCAACACACAAACAACATTACTGAAGGCGCAGGCAAAAGATTTAAATGCCTATCGCAGCGACACATCGACAATCGTCCCGATGCCCGTCACCATCGGCCATAACCAGAGATGCCAGATACAAAACGCGGCCCCCCCCCTCCCGCTTCTCACCCCTAAAAAGGGCTGTGGGCAGACGGTGGCACTTGTATTTGGTATTGATCTAATCTATCCACGTTCAGCGCATGTACGCTGCATGTTGGCTGTCGCTGTAGCTGTTGTTGTCTCGGCGGTGGTCTGCATAATGACTGAGAGCCAGCCGAGCAGCCGAACAGCCGCACAACGCAACGGGCACAGTGGGCAACGAGAAATCGGCCCACGCAAGCAGCGCGACTAACAGCTTCTTGGTTTTCGATGGTCTTTATTGAGAAATTACCGGGGCACACAAAATGAGGTGTCAGATATGAAATTTGTTTGGCTGTGTGCCTGCCTATCCACAAAATCTATCTATGCATAATTTTTGTCCAAGTTCGTTGCCTAAGTCTTTTGTTTGCCACAGCATATTTACGATGACAAATATGGCTATATGGGGCCATTGAGAGAGCACATTCTGAGCACTCAGCGTCCATTTGGTATGCAGTCCAGTCCATCGCAGTCATATAGCCATAGAGCATCGAACAAATGGGACCAGCGGGACATATGGGATGGGTGGGGTGGAGGGGCGCATCCAATCGACACCTTTGGCAAACAAAGGCTTAATGAAGTGCGTGAACGCCAGGGGAAAGCTAAGCAAACCAAATGGAGTGTGTGTAAATTATATGGTAAAATAAATACATAAAAGAATTCCAAGAGCGATTTATGCTGGCTTAAAGACCTACGTTCTAAGTCAAATTAAAAGCAATTTGAGCACCAAATAGAAAGAAAAATGCCAAAATACCAACAACAACAGCAACAGCTACACAGACGATACCAAACGAATACGTAAGGTAAACTCAAACACACTCACACACACACACACACATGTGTATATACCTATATAAATTTATAAAATCCGGGGCTCAACGAC
>JAWNOM010000436.1:2500-10704 GCA_035045965.1 Drosophila aldrichi | reverse complement strand
ATAGAAGCATTCCTTTCTCTCTAATTCTCTGTCCTTCCAGTTCTCCTTCTCACAAATTCCGTTCGTTTCTGTACTCTCTATTTTTCTAGCCCATTCTCTCTCTCTCTCTTTCTCTCCCTCTCTCACTCACTTCACATCCCAGCCAACTCCTGTCGCCATGCAAGAAGAAATAGAATTAAATAAAGTTAATTCACTTATGGAAACAAAGAGATTCCAAGTCGTGCATAAAGCTGCCGTCAGATGGCGCCAGCAACAGTAACGACAGCCGCTCCAAAAGGACATTAAACTTGGAAAAGATTTCGGTCATATACATATATATGTATATAATACATATAAAGATATATATTTCGTTCATGCGTGTGTAATATTTTGTATGATGTAAGAGAGAGTGAGAGAGAGAGAGCGATAGAGAGAGAGAGAGAGTGAGAGAGAGTGAGCAAAACTAACAGAGCACGTGGATAGTTTTGGTCTGATGTTCTATACTTTTTTCTGCTGCCGACGCACGAGCCAAACTTTTCAAAATTGTTTTAAGCCAAAACAAAACAACAACAACAACAACAACAACAACAACAACAATAACAGAAGCCAACAGTAGTCGCAGCTATAAATCTTAGCATACTGCAGGGCGTAGAGCAACTTTTGCGGCGCCCACGCTTCACCAAAGCCGCAGTCTCGCCAAGTGCAACAATGTGGCTTGAGCAATTTGTGCAACAACAACAACAACAACAACAACAACTGGAACAACAGCCAGTGCGGAAAGTATGTGCACACACGTATTCATGCTCATACCAAATTAGTTTTAGTTTCCACATCACAGGACGCTGTGTGGGTGTCATATTGGAAAAAAATTGCTTTCGAATTGGGCCAAAGCTCGGAACAAAAAAATAAAGGAAAAACTAAAAAACTGACAGTAAAAAATGCAAACAAAGTGCAAAAGCTGAAACAAAATGACCGCCAGCCACTAAACAAATTTTTTGTTGCAAAATTAATTGCACTACTTCCGAAAAAAAAAAACGAAAAACCAGAAGGGAAAAAAATGGGGAAAAAGAAAATAACAAACGAAATTCCAATAAATCGAGCAATGTGTGCGCACCTTAGGCAAGAGTTCCCTCACAAATTGTTGTCCCCAAAGTAAATGTGGCAGAGCAAAACTTCTAGCTAGAACAAAATTGGAAATTCATTAACTCGAAAATACCAACTTTTGACTCATGTTCATGGCAAAGTTCCTGGCAAATCAGTTAGCCAACTAGACTTGATCAAACTCAGTGTCAATTTCAGTTCGAGAGTTGATAAGGAGATATCTACTAATTAGGTGTGTGTAAATTGAGTATTTTCAATGCTCATTGCAAGTTTGCCAGGTACTTGAGGTTAAGTTGAAAGCCAACCTTAGATTGTTTACATTCATATAAAAAATGGTTGACTCATGTCCACTGGCAAATCAGTTAGCTAACTGCATCAGCAGCTCGTTGTAGAAGTTGAGTATGTGAATAGCTCATTGCAAGTTTACCAGGCACTTGAGGCTAACTGGGATCTTGAAGCTCAAGATAAATTTTCATTCAAATAACAAATCTTTGATTCATGCTCATGGCAAATCAGTTAGCTAACTGCATCGGCAGCTCGTTGTAGAAATTGATTATGTGAATAGCTCATTGCAAGTTTACCAGGTACTTGAGGGTAAATTCGAAGTAATCCTAGATCATTTGCATTTAAATAAAAGATCGTCAACTTATGTTCATGGCAAATCAGTTAACTCGTTGTAGAAATTGATTATGTGAATAGTTCATTGCAGGTTTACCAGGCACTTGAGAGGAACGCTAGTTAATATCATTCCTCTGGTTGATTTTAAAGTGCATGTTAAATTTGCCAACAGCCAATGAATAATGTTCATGCGCAGCAGCTGACTTTGACGCCTGATTACAAATTGATTGGCCATTCTAAAATTTATTATCAAATTTGATATGCCTTGGACTTTTTTTTTTCCAGTCAGTTGGCTAGCAGCTTTTTGTTTATGTACTAAAAATTTATGGGATAATACATATACATACGTATGCAAATATTTTACAATTTTAAATATTACGCTTATTGATTTCGCCGCATGTTAAATGAATTGTAAATACAGAACGACACAAGGGCCAGGAACACAATATCTCTATCTCTCTCTCTCTCTCTCGCTCTCTCTGTGTGTAAATTTTAATATGCATTGTTGGCCAAATTAAAGGCGTACATGAAAATATTTGGGCAACAGTTGCAAAAATTGTAATTTTAGAAAATAATTGAATATTTTATGTGTGGCTGGGCCATAGCAACGCAACGTATATCAATTTCATTTCCGCTCTCTCTCTCTCTCTCTCGACTCTATAGAATGTTTTGTGATTTATGCTCTTTATGGCAAATACATTTTTATTCACGTCAACAAATGTCTGGGAACTTTGTAACAATATCTTTATTTGGCACTTCATGTTTATTTATCTTGTTAGCCGCATTGCCAAACGCCACGCCCCCAGACACCCTTTGAATCATATAAATTAATCAATTGCAGACACACACACACACACACACACACATAGAGAGTACATTCGCCCTATGGCAAATATTTGTCACATCTGTATAAACTTTGTAGGAAATGCTGAATGCTCGAGTATCTGGACGTCTATGACCCCGTAACGAGTCAGTTGGCCATCAAAGCTGCAGCTCAGCTGTCAATATAAGTCGTCTGTCCATGACAGACAACATTGCAAATACAGCAACAGTCACACACACACACACACACACATACATACACCACATACGTGTTCTGTGGCCCGCTTGACTGACTGATGCTCGCTGTTGGCTGTCTGTTGTGTGCTCGTCTATAAATCATGTTAATTACGTTATAGCAAATAATTTGCCTGCATTTCCACAAAACACACACACACACACACACACACACGCACACACAGACATACACAGCTGGGTAGCTAACGTGGACAACTCAGGCGTCAGGCGATGCCATCCATCGTCGGCAGTTGCCAGTTGGCTCACATCTGTAATGCATCGCTTATTTGCTTGTTGTCATGCGGCTCAGCAATATTTGCGGTTGGTCTGAATCAGCAAACGAGCCAGCGAATGCGCCCTGCTGCCAGTGTTGGTTAATTCTGTGCTGGAACTAATAACATTTTTCATCCAATATTCCAGTTGGTTGGCTAATATATTTGCATTGGCCTCGCAGCAAATAGTGAGTGAACCTCAGCGCGATGATATCAGCAAAACAGTGTTGTACAACGTCATGCGTCAAGTGTATCTATAATTGTGAACTTTAAGCAGCCATAGTTGATTGTGCTGGGGGTTATGTGCTCTGCTTTAGTACATGCCCCTCATATTTGAATGAGTTTTTTGCCGTTTTACAACACTAATCACTGACATTTTATCACCAAGACTTTGTATTCATATATGTATGTACATATTATATTATTTTTTTTATATATAAAACACGAAATCATGCAATATATGCAACATTCAATTGTTGTTTTACAACACTGGAAAACAAATTTCGTACACAATGATTACTAACCAAGCTATCTACCCATAGATTTATGGAACTTGAGTAACAATTCACATCAAAAACATTTCAAAGTTTCTACTTCCACAAAATATAGTACAACACACCCACTACGCCTTTCGTTTACTAACACTGTCAAGCCATTTGATACAAGCTTTGCCATCTTACTTTTTATGCACAACATCATTCATTGAGCAAGGATTGCAATTTTCCTAAATTGTGAATTTTACGGCATGTAAGAGACAGCTTGTTGTCGTTATACAACACTACACACTGATTTTGTTCACGCCGTAGTCAAGCCGTAAACAAGAGAACTCATTACAGCTTTTTACCACACTTTTTATCTTTACCTGCTGTAAATGAAAACAGTGTGGAAATTGCAGCAGGCGTCGTTTTACAACACTGCACACAATACACTGATTTCAGGGCACGTTAGACACTATGACAATCAGCTGAAGTGTACAGCAATTGTCAGCTCGGAACTTTGTTTGCGCTCACTTAACTCTTAATGTGGGGCCTCCGTTGGCCGACCCATGGGACATGGACTAGAACTAGAATGATGTATATGTTTTGAGGGCAATACCAGGGTGGGCTGGTAGGTGGTGGCGTGCGTGCGTGCGTGCGTGTGAAAGAGTGCGCACTGTGCCCTGGTTTAATTGAGTTTGCCGCAAGCAAATAGCTCGACTGACAGTTGAAGTTGCAACTTTAAGCACTTGGCCGCAACCGACGTAGAGCAACACCGAGTACTCGACCAAGTCCTTTCGGCTATTGTACACACTTGTGTACCCTGCAAATTCAAGTAAATTTAGGGCAGAGTTGAATAATACATTTAAGTAGAGTTGACTGGTTGGAGTCTAGTGCAGTGGGAATGCCAGTTCTTGCATAAGTGTTATGTGAGAGAGTTATTATTTATTTATTGTAGAAATTCTATAATATGCAGGTTAGATATACATAGATATCTTATAGTATATTGCATATTTATATACAATATTTTGTATATTTATGTAGTATCTTGAAAAACTTGTTGGTCTCTTCTAGATATCTCTAGAAATGTAGTACTACTCCCAATATAGTATTACTACATGTGAATGTTCTTCTCAATTCGATATTATCAAGAAAATATATAATGACATTCCTATGAATCTCTCTCTGTCTCTCTCTCTCTCACTCTCTCTCTCTCTCGCTCTCTCACTCTCTCTATCTCTCTCTATTCTATAATAGCAATTCCTGATGCAGCTAATCGAGAATCTATCTTAGATCTTGCTTGCTCTAATAAAATTCCTATATCATCTTCAGCTCTCCATCTATCTATGCTACTACTGGTAGGGCATTAGAGTATCGACTATCTCTTACGTTCCTCTTGTACCAGTTTTTTTTTTTTTTTTTCTTATTTGTTAAACAGACAAGTGGCTGTCATAAAGCGGGGCCACATAGAAAATGGCCTCACGTCCAGATTTCCACACTCTAACGAAAAGTGCCTAGCCGAGAAGACAATGGCGATAGGCCATCATCATTTGTAGCATCGACACTGGCTGTCCACTTATTTGGTGGCCTACATATTTAACCATGTCGTCCCATTCACACACACACACATGTCTATATCTGTTTTGTATGGTCGGTGGGCATCGTTTAATGCAGTGGAAAACTGATTTGACTGGACTGCTTCCGCTGCCCAATTTGCGGTCGAGTTTCTTTAGAAACTCTGGGCCCCACTTATGTTGGCATGTGTGTGTGTGTGTGAGTTGATGCTTTGGATTTTGGGGGCTTTTGGCTGCAACAGCCTGATCACGTTCTTGTTGTTTATCTCTCTCACTCTCACTCTCTCACTCTCTCCCTGTGTGTGCTTTAAATTTATGATTTGCCATATGACTTTGAAAAGCGAAAAGTTCGTTGGCTTTGGCTGCGTCTTTGTGGGAGGGGTCGCGCTGTTTGCCTTTACCGTTTTACTAGGTCCACCACGTCTTTCAGATTCATCTTTGTGTTTGCCTTCGTTTCGCTTGACATTTCACTTTTACCTTTTTCACAATATTTTTCTTGTGTTTTTTTTTCTTTTCTTTTCCTTTTTTTTGTGCTGTTGCCCCTTTTGCTAACAAACATATTCTTTTTTGCTTTTTTCTTTATTTTATATATATATATATAGTATGTACATATATATATATTTTTGCTTTTGTGGCCTGTGGTTTGCTTGTTGAGCAAAGGAGTTGTTTGTCATGCATGCACAAGACGAGACGGTCCTGATGCTGGCACATTGAGTTATCAACAAGAACCTCAACCGTAATCGTCGTACAGTGCAGCCTGCCAACTGAGGGATGCGTAAATAATATGCGTACATTTAAATATTTAATGAGCTGAGCCACGGCTTTAAGAGACAAAATACATTTAAAGGTTTCGTCTGAAGAGGGGGGGAGACAATATCCAATATATTGTAGATGTATATATGTATGTGTGACATTTTATTGAATATGTTGCTTGCTTTAAAAATACTAAATATAAATTTAGTTTCAAATATTGAATTAAATATTTGTAAATTTATATCTTTATTTTATAATTGATTTAAATTTTTAGTCAAGGTATAACATTTCATCATACAGAATATTTTTTATCTATTTTCATCTCTTAATTTAATTTATTTTATTTTTCATTTATTTATTTTATTTTTATTTTTCTATTTTTTATTTTATTTTATTTTTATTTTATTTTTATTTATTTTATTTTATTTTTTTTTAATTATTTACTTTTTATTTATTTTTTTTTTTTTTGCGATTAGTTAATATATTAAATTTATAGCCAAAGTTTTGTTTTTTAATCTTATTTCGAATGCTTTTTTTTTTAATTACTACATTATTTAAAAAAAGGAAAAAATATTATTATGAAAATTAATTACAAAATTGTTAAAAAAAAAAATAATAATAAAAATAATTAAATTTGATTAATATTTGTAGTTCAGTTAAGTTCTTTTAATAAATTTAAATATATATATTTTTTAATTATTTTAAATTTTTTTTTTAAGTTAATATAACTAAAAATATTCCTCCAATTTATTTATTTTTCTTTTTTTTTTAACTTTTGTAATTAATTTTTATAATACAAAATTATGCTTATTTGTTTACAAAAAACTTATTTAAAAAAAAAAATGATATTGTTATTTATTTATTTATTTATTTGAATGGTTATTATTAATAATAATTATCATATTAATAATTATTAATAATATTAATGATAACTTATTATTCAAATTTACTTTTTTCAATGACAAAACAAATAATAATAATTTTTTCTGTATGTATATACAAAATACAAAATATAAAATATAACAATTAAATATATGCATATATTTGTATGTTAATTTCTTTGTTAATTTCTTATATATTCATATTCTTTCATCATTTTGTTGTGCTCTTTTCTTCTTTTGAGCTACTGCTGTAATTGAATATGCTTTGCTCTCCTTATAGGGCATATCGTAGATAGGTCTGAGCTCTTGCTTTTATGTTTTTAATTATTTTCTTATGCCTCACTTGAATAACTTCCGCTGCCTGGCTGGCTGGCTGCTCGCCTGCTGTTGCTTGAGCGTTCCTTTGCACCCCCTTTGGCCCCCCTTTTGGCCTCTTTTCGGTCTTGAATGCTTTGTAATTTTTGCGGTTTTTAAGCCTTTGTGGGTGGTTGGGTTGGCTCGTGCCACCGTCTCTTTTCTTTTTTTTTTTTTTTATTTTGGCCTTGGTCATAGCCCCCTATATCAATAATGTGGATTTTTTGGGGCTTGCCAGTTGCCGGCTGTCAGTCTTTTGTTGCACTCTATTGTTGTTGTTGTTGTTGTTGTTGTCACGATTTAATCTTTGGCTGCTGTGGATAATTGCGGGCTTAAGCATGCGCATAAAAGTCATTACGCTGACTGCCGCAAAACGAGCAATTTAGATTTATTCTAATTAGTGGCCCAGTAGAGGCAGCAGCAACAACAGCAGCAACAACAGCAGCAACAACATTTCAAAAGCTAATCAAAGCTTTGGATCCAAACGGAAGCGTGTCTTGAAAAATGTCGCATCTTAAGCGATGTAGTTGCCTGGAAAATCTCATTGAAATCGACAGCAGCAGCTGTTCGCATTTTGTTTTTTTTTTCTGCTCTCTCCCTCTCCCTCTCTCCCTCTCTCTCTCTTTCTTTGTTTCTTCTTTTCTGTTTCAGCTTGTATACACTTAAAGAAGAAAGTATTCTAAAATTGACATCAACTGTGCAGTGTCTTAAAGCAAATGGGTTTTCCTTTAGCTATGACAATTATATGGAAAGTAATAATATTTATTTGACTACAATGATATAAAACTGTATCATATTGTTTCATAATACAATCTAAAATTTTATACAAAAAATAGTGTTTAGCAATAACATAATTTCTTATTAAATAAATTATGAAAAAATTATTTTTAACGTTAAAAAAAAAAATTTAATTAAAAATTTTTGTATTTATTTATTTTTTTATATACATATTTAATATGTACTTTGCTTCATTAATAACAATAAAATAATTTTTTGTTAAGTAAATTATGAAAAAATAATTTTTAACAATAAAATTAACTTTTAATTAAATAAAACAAAATTTCAAGAAATTAATGTCACTATTGTTTTGTTATTTATTTATTTTTTATTTTTTTTTAATACTTAATACATATGTACTTT
>JAWNOM010000435.1:0-22121 GCA_035045965.1 Drosophila aldrichi | reverse complement strand
TCATGCCTCTGACGGGACTTTTGTATTTGGTATTAAAGTTTTTTCTAAATATATCTAAATATATTTTGGAATCAAAACTTAATTGTTATTATCTCAATTTATTGTAATATAGAAAACAATATTAGAATAAAAAATAAAATTATAATTAATTTATGGTAGAAAAAGTCATTTTCTTGAATATTTGAATATAAACTATAAGAGTCTTACTTTTTTTTAATATTTATAAAATTTGATATATAAATATATTAATAATATACAATAAACACATAAACTATGAAAAACTACTTTTTAATAAGAATGTATATATACATATAATAAAAATATTATTTTATTTGTATACCTATAAATAAGATATAATTAAATTATTATTAAATAGAAGACTTTATATTGTAATTTATAAATTTATCATAATAGTGTATGATTATAATGTAAAATATTGTGTACAAAATTTATAAAGTCTTATTATTTAATAATAATTTAATTATATATTATTTATAGGTATATTAAATTAATAATTAACTTTATTAATAAAATATTTTATGTAGAAAAAGTGTTTTTTCTTTTTTATACTCATTCACGAAAGTGAATTGAGTATATTGGTTTTGTGCAATGTCCGTCTTGTCCGTCCGTCTGTCCGTCTGTCCGTCTGTCCGTCTGTCCGTATGAACGCAACTTTTTTCGGCGCTATTGAAGCTAGAGACTTGAAATTTGGAACACATACTCGTGTATAGCTCCCATTTATAAAGTGTTAAAATTTTCCAGATCCGCCTACTAGGGGCTAAAAAAATCGGAAAATGCATTTTCCGATATTCCAGAAATCATGTTAGTTGAAGAGCTAGAAAGCTGAAATTTGCTATGTAGGTCCGCGTTGACCACCCAAGTTCAACAAGCTATGGCGGATATATCTCCGCCCATTGGGGGCGTGGCAAATCGGATAAAACTGTATCTCCTAGAGTTTTAAAGCTAGAACGTTGAAATTTTACATGTGAGCTAATGTTATCATTTTATAAAGACTGGTCAACAATTAATATGTCTACGCCCACTAGGGGCGTGGCAAATCGGACCTGAAGATATAGTGATTTTCCCGATTTTGCTATATTTTAGGGCATTATTGATGCTAGAGACCTCAAATTTTGGTATATATACGAGAGTTGACCACCCAAGTCGAACAAGCTATGGTGGATATATCTCCGCCCAAAGGGGGCGTGGCAAACCGCAAAAGTTTATATCTCCTAAAGTATAAGAGCTAGAAGCTTTCAAGTTTGGATAGTTGTGTTACTGCCAACCTCCTCTATTAACTCCCCAAAAATAATTTTTACGCCTCTTTGGGGGCGTGGCATATCAAAAAATACCATGTAATTTTCACATTTTTAAAGCGTAAGCATCCAAACTTGACAGTTAGACTACCGTTAGCTCGTTCTACGATCTGGCCAAAATGAGATGTCTACGCCCACTAGGGGTGCGGCAAATCGAGAAAAACTGCATTTTCTGCAGTACTAGAGCTAAACTTGGCCACTAAATTGCTGATGGGATGTGAATGAGTATCCTGCATTCGGTAACGCCCGACTGCAACGTTCTTACTTGTTTTTTTTTGTTATTTGTTTTTTTAATAGTCATAAATTATATATATATAATTATAATATATTATAATGAAGTCTACTTTTTAATGAACATTTAATGTTTATAGTTTATGAATTATAATTAGACTTAAACTATAAAAATAAATTAAAGAAGAATAAGCTTATTACATTTTTTATGTCGCCACATTTACAGAATGCCTTGAATAATCTTTTCCATCATAAGTTCAGGTAAACATAATCTTATAACTAATAATCAAATTGTTTTACAAATATTTTGTTAACACATTAAAATATTATCTAAACAAAAAGCATAACCATAGATACTATTTCCCAAGAAGAGATTGCACAATAAAAGAAAGAAAACACTCCAACCAAATATACCAATTCACTTTCGTGAGTATAATGATTACATCAGGTAGGTGTCCTTGAAATTGAATCAATGTATCGAAGACCAACAACGAAACTCTATAAAATGTACTCCTTTTCTAACATATTCGCCAAAAGACGGTGCAACAGAAATAAGATCGACATGAAATAAACAAGTTAGGTTCAACATCAAAAGTACATAAAGTACAACTCGTTCTACAAAGCAAAAAACAACAAGGATAGCGAATTCTAGAAATTCCGATTAGAGGTTCCGATTGAGCATATATAAGAACCTTTAAAAGATTCACCTACTTGAGCTCAACTATTAAAAGAAAATATAAATTAAAAGATAAATAAATATTAGCACATCCGACCTAAGTAAGCTCTTTGTTTATGACTCTTTATGCAGAATCATTTGCGTGAATTGAGCAAAGCGAATCAACATTCTGAAAAGTCATATTATTTAGCTTATAAATAATAATTATCATGCAGTAAAGTCGTAACAATATGAAGAAGCAAATCGAGCGCTTGAATTGACATGTTTATTCAGTAATCTATATGAGGCATACAAATGGGGCTCCTGCTAATCAGCGTGAGAGTTATGTATGTGAGTAAAACTTCAGTTTTAAGAGCTACATTTGTGTGTGTGCCTGTTCGTTAGCTAATAAAGTTAGTCTTGTAAATTGGCCAATATCCATTTATCATTTACTACGCGCGTACTTTTAAAAGCAATCTTAATTGGCATATTTTATTGAAAACACGTTACGTTCATTTAGGCGTTGGGGCTGAGTATAGTCAGGCAGTCAATGCATTCATTAAAAGTGTTTCAAAGATTGTTGAGACAAGTGGGAATATCTTTAATTGGCCGTAATTGAAAGGACACAGCTTTAAACACTTGGCGTGGCACAGGTCTTGGTGTTGCTGGCTTCTATCGGCCATAAAATCAATTTCATATCAGTGGGCCATCTTATCGCAAATCGAGTTTCTAGCACCGCAAAACCAGCACCTAGGCGAGGATAACTAATTGACTTATGGGCACAGTCTGTCCAGCGAGGAGGAGCACCCAGTCCATCACACTTTTGCACTTATGCATAAATTATCGGAGTCAGCCAGCCAAGTCATTCAATCAGCTTTTGCGGCAGCTCAGACCAAATGCTGTCAGGCGATCAGGTATCCACTGTATCGTTGTATCACTGTATCGTAAATCAATTGAAAATCCATCAAAATGCGCTTATTGTATTGAGATTGCAACTAATCTCGAGCTGAGCTGCCTGGGCATACAACATTATTTCAATATTTTCGCACTGCTAAAACAGGAGATGCAGCAGAAATACAAACCAGAAACAACAACAACAACAACCACTACAACAACAAGATAGGCGTTGCCATGCGTTTGCTCCATGGCTACATCAATTGACAACTTAATCCTGCGACATGTCAGTAGAGGCTCAAATGAGATTTACGTCGCCCGACCGCCGCGAGGACCCCAATTGGCCGGCATTTTGTGCGCTTGTTGAGTCAGCGAAAAGTTGTAGCGATTTTTCAACGAGCCGTCGTCTCTTGGTCTCGTTAACGCTTTGATTGACAAACTACAAAGGTGTAATTATTTTTAATAAAAATTTTCGCTCGGTCGCTCGCTCGCTCGCCGTGGACACGATTTGTGCTACAGTTCTTGTAAGTTTTCAATCAATTTGCCAGACAGCCCAGCATTCCACCCACCGCTACACCGCACCACCAACGGCTTGTAGAACGCCCATCCAACACTCCAGACGCAATTATGTCAGCGTGTGAGCGCATAAATTACGAGAGTCGGCCACAGATCGGCCACGAGATCGCCGCCTGGTCGCAAATGAACGTAAGCTCTCCCCCTCAGGCTGCTCAGCCCTCCCCCGCTGCTCAAGTCCTTGCATTGCCTGCATGGCTTCGGCCATAAATCTTGCCCTGGTGGCGCGTTACTCATGCGCAATGTCCTCGTCGACGTGGGCCTCCTGCTCCTCCTGCTCGCCTTACTCTTCCTCCTGCTCTGCACTGGAGCAGTCAGGCGATCTCTTATAATCGCCTTGCGACTAATTATCGTATCTGCGAATTATTATGAACGTGATTTGCAAATCGTGTGCTCGCGATGCTCGACTAGTTAGTTAGATTCGATTTGCCCACAACTGAGTTGACATCTTCCATACCCTACGCTCACATTGAATTAAGGAAGGTAACTCGCTTTTAATACTCCAGTTGCTTAAATTATAAAAAAGTTCTATGACGATTTATACTTTTACATATATTGTAATATTAAATGTTTAAAATAAAATAATATATTATTTTGAATTCTACTTATTAGTTTATACAATTAGTTGTTGTTATTTCCTATTTGTATACCCTGAACCCATTGAAAATGAGAAATCAGGGTATAATGTTTTATTTTTTATTAATTTAATTAATTTCATTTTTTATTAATTTAATTAATTTCATTTATTATTAATTTAATGATTTTTTTATTAATATATTAATTACAGATATTTATAATAAATAAAAGAGAGTTCAAATTTTTAAAAATAGTTATTTTTATAATATTCCTTGAATTTATATTTTTTTATATATATTAGAAATATATATTTTGAATTTTTTATTTTATTTATTTATTTAATTATTTACTTTTATTTACTTTTTATTTGCTTACACCTGAACTTAACGCTTAACGTTTAGGGCAACTAAATCTACACAGAATTTTGAATTTAGTAATTTTTTTTTTATTATTTAAAAGAAAATGTTTCGACTAATTGATTAATTTACAGCTGCCTCTTGAGCAACTTAAAAGAAATAATAATATATTTATTTTATATGGATAAGCTATGAAAGTAAACAATTTTTTAATGTAGAATTTTTATTACAAAAAAAAAAAAAAAAAAAAATAGGTATAATTTTAATTTAAAATTTTTTTTTATGAGCGAAAAATTACCTTAAATAATGGTAATAATTTAATTTTTTTTTATTATTTATTTTTTTATATATATAATTCTTAAATATTTAGTATTAAATATTATAAATTCATTAAATTAATTTAATTTCATCAGTTTTGACATCTAATAATATATGAAGAATTTCTCAGAGTTTAACTTGTATTATTATTTAATTAAATTCTACTCGATTCTTGCAAAAACATATACAAAATCTAATTAATCCATGAATTTATTTTAATTCGTAATATTCATTCGTCTTCAATATCTTAGGTGACATAGAAACAGCTTTAATTTTACATAGATTTTATTTACGTTCTAATTGATTTATTTGCATATTCAAATAAATCAATAAAAAACGTAAACGCAAATAAATATCAAATAAAAACTGTCTCTAAATCACTCAAGATATTCCTCGTGTGGCAAACGATTATCAAATCTCTTTTAGTGATAATTTCAATGCTTGAATACATCGTAAAGTATCTATAATTGTACATAGAAGATGCCATATTCTGGCGTTGTTCTCAAACATTATCGCCAGTCATTTATGGCCCACAGTAAAATCGCAAATGATCATGTTTAGTGGGGTTTCTCTCATTCTTTTTTTTCTCGCATCTACTATTTGATTAACCAGACTCGGTTGATCTGAGCGCCCCTGATGCCTCCCTCGGCTGTGGCTGCGGCTGTGTTATGCTCTCTGGTGATTTGGTTTGTTGTCTTAAGGCATTTTACTTGGCGCCATAAATCTATCAACGCCGGCGCAACGCGTGCGCATGCGCAAACACTGGACCAGAGCCAAGCCGAGCTGGGCCGAGCTGGGCCGGACCAGGCGAGGAGCAGAGCTCGGTATCTGGCATGGATAGCATGTACATGCTGATAGGCCAGACGGCTGGATGGCTGGACGGCCGGCCAAGGAAGATTTACGGCTGGCAAACGCAAATGTTGAAGCCCGGCTGAGAGCATTTTAAGTTTATGATACGAAAATCAGATTGCTTTATTGTATGCGAAATGGATCGATGATCAGGGCACTCGTCTGGCGTCTGGGCGTGCAATTGGTTTGAATCGTATTGGATTGTATTGGATTCATTTATATTTATGATTTGTGAATTGGGTTTTATGATGATGTTATTTGTGGCCGGTCATACAAGCTGGCCGAACTATTACATTTTTACGGGCTGGCTAAAAGTGTGAATTTGCCACTTCATTTGAGAGCTTGTAAAGACATAAATTATGCCCGACTATGTGTGTGTGTGTGTGTGTGTGTGTGTGGCGCTCTGGTAGCCACGATTACTTAGCGCTTTTTATGGCCATGTGAATTGGGCGTTGCACATTCGAAAGTGTTGAGCATTAAAGTTCAACTGTGCAACTGTGTGGCAACAACAACAACAACAACGAGTGCAGCATTGGCAGAAATGTAAACGTTAGCCACAAGAGTCAACGTCAAAACAAAACAAACAAACAGACGGCATTAATGATGACTACGACTGGGGGACGACTCTGCCGGCTACCATTGAGAAGAGTGGCCAAAAAATATATTAATGACTTATCAAGGATAATTTGACAATGCGCAATAAATCAAACGGGGCGTGTGGTTTACTTGCCCTCTCTTTCTCTCTCTTTCTCTCTCTTTCTGTCTCGGTGACAGTGAGCATTGCCAGCACACTCAAAGCTGAGCAACAAAAACCAAAACCCGAACCCAAACCCAAACCCATAGGTATGACTGCTCCACACAACAACAACAACAGCGCTGCGAAATGCGATGCTGATGCTTAATTTCTGGATAAGGAGACGGACGCACGCGTGGTGGCCAGCAAATTGGATGCCCAGCTGTGTAGCTGGAGACTGTGCCATAACTTAACACCTTCGTTGGAGTGCCAGCCTGGTATTGCACTCAAATGCATAAGCAAAACGCCACACATGCTCAGCAGGGTTGCTCAAGCCAATCAAATTCTCAAAAGTTCTTAACCGGCCTTAAGAAACGAACGAAAATAATGAATATGCCGCATTATTATAAATTTCTTTTTTTTTTATTAATAAAATAATATAAGCTTGCTATATTTTCTTATACATTCTGCTTTATTTAACAAAATGTACAAAATATCGGCAAACCCCTCTGAAGCCAATAAAATGGGGAGTTAAAGGTATTGATTCTATATTCTTGATTATTTTGACTATAGCTTTACTTTTAAATGATCTGTTTTCAAAGCGAGCTGTATGATCTTTTTTGAATAACTTACACTGCAAGTGCCCATCCTTTATATTTATTTACTTTTAAAATGTTTTAATTTAGATTTGTTTTGTTTTCTATAATTTTAATGCTTCTCAATATCTATCATATCTAGAACTATAGCTGTTCAATTATTTAAATACTTTTTAATAATTTTCTTTCTAAAAACCTGCCGCATGTTTTTATTAAGAAACAGAAAAAAATGTATATGCCTTGTATATTTACTTAATTTTCTGTTATTAAAAATATATATTTATAGGAAATTAAATTAAATATAAATACAAATAAACAAACTAAATTAAATATTTGTATTTATATTTAATTTAATTTCCTATAGATGTAAATATATAGTAAAAAAAAATTATAGGAAATTAAATGAAATATAAATACTAATAAACAAATTAAATTAAATATTTGTATTTATATTTCATTTAATTTGCTATAGAAGAAAGATTCTTTTATGATTATTTTTAAAATTATTATTATTTTATTTATTTGATTTTTATTTTACTTAAAATATATTGACTCTAGGTCAACTAAAACTATACTTTAAGAATGGTTATCCTATAATAAATAATATGTATCAATCAATATGTAATTTATAAGTACAGATTATTTATACTAACTATAATTATTCTTAAATAAGAAACCTTTTGAATGTCTGCTCGTTAAATATCTCTGTTTTAATCCACAACTTAGACTACAATATATTTTAATGGCTTCATATACATTTCTAAGGGTTTTCCATAGCATAAATAGCTTTTAATTGTTTACTTGTCAAAGTTTTTCTCTCTGGTATTAATTTAATTATTTTTATGCTTATTGATAACGTATATCAATAAGCATAGAAATAATTAAAATTAAAAATAATTAAAATAATTACTTAAAAATTATGCGCTCGTAATAATGTAATTTAATAAAATTTAATTTAAGTTAATTTATTATAATTTATTATTTTATTTAATATATAATAAATTATGTATTAATCCTAAATAAATTCTACAGAACTTGAATATTTTTAATTAATATTTTATATATTGAATTTTTGCATATATTGCATATTATTAATAATTTAAAATTTTTGCTTTCTTCTAAAATAATTAAATTAATATTATACAACAATACAATAAATATGTCATTTCATTATTTGTTATTTAATTAATATTATATTATAAGTAATTTAATATATATTTATTATATTATCATTTCATTACTTGATAATAATTTAATTTCACAATTATTAGCCTTGATACACCCTACTAAGTAACCAAATTTGCACACGCACACACACACACATTCATATAAATATGTATGTATACATATGTATGTATGTGCATATATGTATAGTGACCGCAATGACACATGTGTGGGACATACATTTTCGTATATACTATATACAGTCGCAAGTATCTTTGCAGTTTGGTGATTTTTTGTTGCTGTTTGCTTTTGTTTTTGTACATGTTTTTTTTTGTTTCTGTTTCTTTTTCTTTTTTTCGGGCTCATGCATAAAATATGATTGCGTTTCATTTGTATCTACGAGATTGAATTTCTCTTAGGCGCGAGCGAGTTTATGAGCTTGTCAATTTTCTTTTTATACCCTGAACCCATTGAAAATGGGAAATCAGGGTATAATGGTTTTGTGAAAAGTATGTAACAGGCAGAAGGAATCATCGCAGACCCCATAAAGTATATATATTCTTGATCAGGGCGATGAGCTGAGTCGATATAGCCCTGTCCGTCTGTCTGTCCGTCCGTCCGTCTGTCTGTCCGTCCGTCCGTCCGTCCGTCCGTCCGTCCGTCCGTCCGTCCGTCCGTCCGTATGAGTGCGTCGATCTCAGAAGCTACAAGAGCTAGAGAGCTGAAATTTTGTATGTAGACTCGTGTATACCATACGCAGTACGAGTTTATCATATTTTTTCGATAACTCATTCGATATCTTTTTTATCGAAGATAATCGATAAATTGATATTGTTTTTTCAGCCTAATTTGAAGACTTTTAAACATAGAGTGTTCAGATTTGTTGTGTATATACATTCGATGGATACACACATTTTGTAATTTACAGATTTTGGATACCACGCCCCCTTCGACCCCAATTTGTAAAAAACGTATTTCAAATACTAGAGACTTGTGCTTTGGAATGTACTCACATTTACACATTATGATTACGTTCTGAAAGTTTCATTAAGATCATACGTCTACAAACGAAATTATTCAACAAACAAATTTCCACTAATATTGCCCACACTGTAGCGCAGCCGAAGCGCAGTCGCTGCTTACTGCGCAGTTAGCAGAGCGCGGGCTTATGCGTGCGTGTGGATTTAAAAAAGAAGTGCAGGATGATTAGAATATCAGTTTGGAGGGTTCAGGGTATCTCCTAGTCGAGCAGTCTCGACTAGAGCCTTCTTACTTGTTATTTATTTATATGCATATCATACCTGGCCGCGGAGTCGGAGTCGACGGAACGAGAACGAGAATGAGAATGAGAATGGGATGGGGGAAGGGTAAGGGTATGGGGCAAGAGACTTGATTTCATAATAATACGCGAATACAATATTGAAAGTGCTCTGTGGGCTGATCCCACTCGTGGCCGCCATCGCTCAGCTCGGCTCAGTTCAAGTTGGGCTGGCTCATTGGGTTCTTGGTTGGTTGGGGCTATTGTTGTTGCCTACATCAAAGTGTACCGAAGCGTGGAGCTGCAATTGAAGCTGGAATTGGCGTCGTGGTTGCTGTTGCTGTTGTTGCTGTTGCTGTTGTACGTAGCCTCACCTCACCTTAAGCTTGTAACATTTTATTGTAATTAAGAACATGTAAGTTGTAAAGAGGAGTCGTCGCTGTTTGTGTCGCAGCGCATCGGGGCCCCACCTTATATGGTTGTCTCCTGTCTCGTGTCTCCTTTGCATTTGCAAATTTGTGGCGGCTGAAGTCAAGAGGGCGAGACAAAGTCAATTGCATTCTTAACCCTTTATGCTGATCAAGCAACAACAACAACAACGGCAACGGCAACACAGCATCAGCGGCAACAAATAACAGTACAACTCTAATTAAAAATTAACACACTTCGATTTGAAGATGGAGCAGGAGGCTCAGCGAAAGGAGAATTCGTTTAATCAGGCTAAAATGAAGTCTATTATGGCCAGGCCTGCCTCGCAGATTGGCTGCATGAGCAACGTGCATATAAACAGCATCTCATTTGAAGTCATCATTAAAAACGACGAGCGATGCGCCAACATGCAGATACTCAGCCAGACGACACCGTTGACCGGTTGACCACTCCGCACTCAGCGCTCCCACCGATCCGACCAGCAACAAGGCGGCTGCGAACACGGCGCACACTTGAGGCCATGTAATCAACGTTTGCTTACTTCATTTAGCGTGCGGCAGAAGAAAAGCGAAACATGCATACAATCAGCGTTGCCCAGACAAATGAACGTGCAGCAGCAGCAGCAGGAGGAGGAGCAGCAGCAGGAGGAGGAGCAGCAGCAGGAGGAGCAGGAGGATGACCATACCGATGGCCGATCGTCTCGTAGCTGGAGACCGTTTGCTGGAGCAGCCAGGCTGCGCTTGTTGCCAATGATGTATTTTTGATTTCGTATCTTATATTACCAACAACAAGCCACAGCTACAACACCACCACCACCACTAGCAACAACAACAACAACGTCCAAGTGTTGCTGCAGTCATCGTCACAACGGAGATCTCACAGCGCAGCCAAAAGCCAACAAAAGTTGATTTCGGAATTTTTATTTTTGATTGTGATGATTGTGCATTGAAATTTGATACATTTTGGCCTGAACGGCCTGGGATGCCAGGTAACCTGTAGTTGTTGTTGCTGTTGTTGTTGCTGCTGTTGTATGCAAAAATGTTGGCTAGTCGACAAGGCATAAGGCTGAAACTACGACTAACAACAAGCAACAGGCAGACAGACGGACGAAACAGCAAGCAACATTAATAAGATTGGCATCTGCTGCTTGCAGTTCAAATGTAATTTCTCATAAACAAAAGTGGGCTGACTGGGTGTGGTGTGCTGCATGTGTGTGTGTGTGTGTGTGCCCAATCCTGTTCCTTGGCCATCGAGATAAATGCGCTGCTGGTGGGTGGGTGTTGCACGCTGCAAGTGGCAAGCGGATCTGGTAGCTGGCTTCAGCTTGTTAGCTGTACCTGATCGGTTTTTCGATTGACGAGGCTGGAGTGAAAGTCAGAAGCACTGCCCGACTGTGAGAAATGAAATTGAATTCTATTAACTCAAAATGCAAAATCATTATTTTTCATGCATTATTTATAATATGGTAGAATTACGTCCACTCCGAGCGATCTACTTTAAATTAAGAAAAGTTTATAGTGCTTATAAATATCCGTTCTTGAGTCATTTTGGTAAACAACCTTTTATATCTTGCTTGTTTACACTTTGCTGGTCATTTCGAAGCCATAAATTTAACCATTATGCTAATAATATTAACATAGCATTAACTTAGCATTAAGATAACAGTAAAGGCTAACATTTCTGCCTTACTAATTGAATCCTACGACAGCTAAAAGGCAAGATACGGCCTGATTTGTGATTTCATTAAGTATGCTATGCTCGAGTTGGGCACGTGGAGATCGCATGAGTGTATTACATATATACAATTTTATAATGAGCAAAAACCTACTTTTCCTAATAGGGTCAAAAACATCCCACTCTAAATATAGTTAAATGTTATCCTCATACTATATCTCGGTTTCCCTATATTATTCTCGTCTCTCTTTTTTCTTATATCGATCTCCCTCTCTGTCGATCTGCCTTTCTATCGAGTTCTCTCCTTTATTAATTTCGCTCTCTCTAGTCAATCGATCTCTCGCTCGCTCTGTCTATCAATCCCTCTCTCTCTCTCTATGTCTGTTTCTTTCTATCTCTCTCCTCTATCGATCTCACTCTGTTTTCTCTCACTACAAATTTTTCTTTCATCAGTATATCTATTTATCGGTCTCTCTCTCTCTCTCTCTCTCTCTCTTTCTGTCTATTGATTTCCCTCTCTTTCTCTTTCTCTATCGACCGATTTCTCTCTCTCTATCGATGTTCCTATTTATCGATATCTCCTTCTGTTGATCTTTATCCCTCTCTCGCTTTTTTCCGCTCTCTGTATAACTCTATCTCGTTCTCTCTATCAATCGCACTCTCTATCGATTTCTTTCAATTGATTTCCCGGTCATTGATATCTTTTTTTGTCGATCTTTCTCTTTCTCCCTGTATACATATCTCTTTCTCTATCTCCAGCTCATTCCGAACCTCTCACATAATACAGAAAATACTTGTTAAGCCATCAAGTATTTTTAGTACATTACATTTGAATATTATTTACTTTTATATTTTTTTTTATAAATCATTTATATATTTATATATCTATTATTATATTTTATTTATCATACAATACTTAATTTTTTTTAATCTATAAAAGTTTACCGAATGTTAATTGAACAATATCTCAACTGAGCTTTCCAATAAATCATTTCTCAATTTCGTAATTGCTCTTCGGGACAAATGTCGAACTGTTTGTACACATTTGTATATACATATGTATGTATATTTGTTCTTTGTCTAGGCTAGAGTATGTTTTATTTCATTCAGATCGTGTGGTGCATATGTGTGATAGATCTCTTCAGCTTATTGCGTGACCCACATAAATACCACACTCCATGTAATATGCACCACTTGAAGCTGACTTCCCTTAGCCCGTTATATATTTATGTGATTCGAGGCTGCCATAAATATTTTACATACTTAGATGTAAATATGTGTGTGTGTACATGTGCGTATCGGAACAGAAACTTAAGTTCTTCAGCTTGAAAATCTAAGAAACAGCATAGCATCAAACACAATGCCCAACAGATCCCTAGGAGTTCAGACTCGGCATTGGAGTCGGAGTCGGAGTCAAAGTTGAAGACGGAGACGGAGGCGGAGGCGGCGATGATTCGTGGCCCTACCCTCAGCTGCTTATGCTAATTCAGCTCCCCTCTTAACGGCAAAAGAAATTCCAAAAATTAAAATCTGTTTTTCCTGTATGCCATACGATATGGCTGTGGCTGTGACTGTGACGGTGCTGTGTGTGTGTGTGTGTGTGACTGTGGTTGTGGATATGGATATGGTTACGCATGGACACAATGCGTTCGTACAATATTTTCAACACAATATGAACTAAGAGAATAAATCAAATTGATTAAATTCGAACAGAGCAGACAGAGCAGAATGATGTGGAGAGATCTAAGCATTACATAGCATAGAAAATAGAAAAAAGAAGCCAAAGATGAGCGGGACAATAGGCATGGCCGTTAAGCTCAACTCTCATTTAAATAATAAACCACTAAAAACCTTGGGGAAACAGCAGAAACAGAAACAGAAACAACACAGGCAATTTAAATAGAAATCCGTTCGTAGCATTCGAACAAAGTAGACGAAAAAGTAAACCATTAAAAATTACTACTAATGTGCACCTTACACAAAGGGCCCCCACAACTATGGTCTATGGTCTATGGTCGGGATCGGTTTGGATTGGATCGCAATGCTTGAATGGGGACAAAAGCGCCCCACAACAAAGTCACGAGCATCGACTGGGCTAATGTCTAATAAGTGAGACCAGCTCAGCCGGACAACAGACAGACATCTGTACGACCCACTGCGGCGACAGCGCATTAAAATAAACGAGACCCAATTCATCTTCGGACCTTTTTTGTGGAGCCGCCAACCGCCAGTTGCCAGTTTGAGTCTGCGTCTGACTCTGTGTTAGCCTTAGTGTCAGCTTCAACGTCACTAAAGTCGATGTCGTCGTCGTCGTTGTCGTCATTGGCAGTGGCAGCTCGACATGGTCCGAGAACATAAATTGCAAAACGAGCTAGGGCAAAACTAAAACCACTTTACTTAATGAGCATCAAATATCTGCTTGCCACAATTCTCGATACAAATCTATTATTTAGGAGCTGCTTTGTAACTGCTGCACTAACATTTCAATTAATAAACCGCTCGCTCCCCCACCCCCCATCCGACACCACCGCCGTGCACGCACTGTCCCGCACTCGAGCACGCAGCACTTCCACTTCCACTCCCATTTCCACTCCCACGACCATTCCACAAAGAGAGTCGGAACAATGGCCAAGTATAATCACTTTGTTTGCACCTTTGGGAATAACCAGTGACAGACGCCGTCGCATGAGTGGAGTGGAGCAATGAGCTGCTTGGCTCTGGCCATACGGTAGCAGCTACAACTAGTTGAAGCCGGGGCGCAGGACGCCACGCGCTGCCACGAAGGTGGGCCACAGCAAGTCCAATGGGCAGTGGGGCATGCAGCCAAACCACAGCCACAACCACAACAACAACAACATGAACCACAACAACAACAGAAGACAGCGCGAATTGCATTTATGAAAATGAGCTGAAGCTCTGCGCCGTGCAATTTGTTAACGAGACAATTGACCAAATGTTGCCCAGAACAAAGTCCCAACATGATTGTTGAAAAGTACTGCATACGTGCACCACTCGACGACCACTGATATTAAAAGCAAATTACTACCAGAACAAGATTATGGAATAAGATATTAATTACAATACGAATTGTGTGAGGTGTTGCAACGGGGGGTCTAAGAAGTTTTCATTAAAGCATTTGACATTGAGAGGGAATCTCTTGTTCTGATTTGTATTTTTCCAAGTTGTAAAGCCTATGAGAAAATCTAAATAAGTATAAGCATGGAAGTTTTGAAGAAGCAAAAATATTTTAATTTAAAATTTATATCAATTTGTATTACTAATAATTTAATTTAATTTAAATATTTTATTTATTTGGTAATTATTTTTTCAAATATTATTAATATAATATTAAAAAAAAATGAAAATAATAATAACAAATATAATTAAATATTTATAGACATGAAACTTTTTCAAGAGCAATATTATAATTAAATATTGTATTAATTTATATTTATATATTATTTATATTTTAAAAATAACTATTACGAATAATTTAATAAAGTTTAATTCAATAACTGTAATTAAATATGAATGAAATATTTTTAATATAATATTAAAAAATAATCAATAAATATTAAAAGTAAATATATGTATAATTATAAACATGGCAGTTTTGAAAGAGCAAAATTTTATATAAATATAATTACTATTTGTATTATATATGTCACAAGTAACTATTACAGATAATTCAATTTAATTTAATATTTCCATCTAAAATATGCGTGTATTTTATATGATTTTATTACCTTTAGTATACCCGAAAATAAGTAAGGCACATTCAAAAGATGTCTATAAATCTTGCAGTTCAATAAAGACTGCAAACAGTGGGATTTTTAAGAGAAAGAGTAAGAAAGAAATAGTGCTGGAATACCCCTATTCAACATACAATAATACTATTAGATACAATACCATGTGAAGTGTTCCCATTTAACACATAGCTTAGTCACATTTTGAAGCTTTTAGCTTTCTTCGCCTCTTGTGCACAATGGAATATAAAAGTCACCAATATATGTAAACTATCTTGTTTATTATTTATAATATAATAAAATCAATAGTTTCTATAGTATAAAAGAGAATGTCAGAAAGATGCAAGTCTATTATATAAATTTTTAATTGTTAAATAACAATAAATAGGAGTATAAAATCTCTACAGTTAAAAGTCAGATTCAGCTGTATTGTGAGCCATTTATTAAGTGTTCCGAAAAACCAATAAGCAGAAATGTAAAACTCATTTGAATATTTGTAACTAAATAAAGATGGACTCCCATTTTATTGTATCTAACTTTGGTGCTATCTTCAGCAAGTATTATTCGCAACTACTCAAGGTGTCCTGGTAAAACTCATATGACATAGCTTAGTATTGGGTGTTAGGCTCAATCATTATATTGAATAGCTATCTATCGAATATATAGAGGTTCTTGTACAGAAGTAAAAAATCTCTACTGGTATATATCAGAATTATTTTTTAGCTTTTATATAAAATCTTAAGATAAGATGAGTTTCTGTAAACCACAAAGCAGTATGCAGGACTACAATGGAATACAATTTTGATCAATCAGTCAAAATACTTAAAATTTAATTCTATTATAAAGATGTGGCCTATTATCTAAAAATAAATTACATATATATATACATACACTTAATTATATAAATTAATTTGTTTTACTGCAGATAAAACAGGTAAATGACAATTGAATGTGCTTGGTAAGTGATCGTTAGGTCTTGTCAAACATGATGCTAGGCTGAGAGTGGGAGAGAGAGAGAGACAAATCCAATACTAATCCCTACGAATGTAGCTTAAAGTCAACAAACTATGCGGCTTTGACTACTTAGGCACCATTTGTGGCCGCAAGAGCTTTCAACTGCCAAAGACAAACCGATGGCAATTGCCAATTGGCATTTGGCAAGCAATTGGGAAATGTGAAAATGGGGAAATGGTAAATGGCTCCCGCTGTTCGGGAACAACAATAACAATAACAGAGTGAGCTACTAGAGCGAGTCAACGCGAAGCGATAATAAAAGTGAAATTAACAATCAGCGAGCGCTTTACGGTTGACATTTCACATGACAGGTTAGTAATGCGATTTAGCAGGATAAAGGACAGCCGCAGGCTGGCCAACCAGACAATCAGCCCAACCAGCCAAACAGCCAACCAGCGAACCGGCCAAAAAGCAGCTGCGATGCCAGCCAGGCAGTCAGCCAGGCAGCTCTCATGGTCTCGTGGTCTCTACGGCTGTGTCAGTGCACATTCGGTGCGAGTAGTGCAACAAAATCGCAAAACATTCGCCTTTACTTCGGATTGTTGTTGCCGTACGCCAGTCGCCGGTGTCGATGTCGTTGTTGTTGCTGTTGTTGCTGTTGTCGGTGTCGATGTCCATGGCAACCGCACCAAATGGTTTTGTGAAGAGAAAGTTAATTAAAATAATGAGTTTTCGTGCAAATGTTACGAGCCGTGCACCATTCGTTGTGTTGATGAATGTCTGGCCTGTCAAATAAGGCAGACGTCCAGCCCGACTGCGGCTCCCATTCAATCCAATCCAAGCCGAGTCGAGTCGAGTCGAGTCGAGCAGAGCAGACAGCCTGTTGTCTTATGCATGCACATTCAAATATTCTCATAATGCGTTACATAATATACGTAATAATGCACTTTTAATTAAATGCAGCACTCGCTCGCCTCATTCGCCTGCATTTAAATCGACATTTCAAATGTTTGCCATTTGCCTGCTCATCCAATTTGCATATTTGCCTAGTTTGCGTTTTGCGTTTTGGGTTTTGGGTTTTGGGCTTTGGGGCCTCATCAGTGCGGCGGCCAATGGGCATTAGTAATAAGCAAATTGATTTCAAATTGTCAGCATTACGTGGCCGGCAAATTAGATTTTGTGTGCTTCACTTATCAATATTAGATAAGTGGATGATTAGGCTTGGAGACGACATTTTAATTGTAGCTCGCATAATTGCAGGCATTTTAAATGATAGAACTTGAGGCGCGTGTGTTGGGAATAGTTTCACATTTCTGTAAATTTTATGCAGTATCAATTTGATGTGATCAACAATTAATGAACTGACAGAAAATAGTTTTGTATCAGTTGTTGTGATTGAATTGTTTTGGACAAACTGTGTCGTTATATTTAACTTATTCTGAATATAGGTTTACTACATTTCATTCCGAAAGGAACTGCGAATTTCCTTTGGAGATTACAGCCTAGAGCTCTTCATTTCTTAAGGGAATTACACTCTGCAGTCTAATTAACTATGTTCATTTACGAAAGCGATGGAGCATATTGGTTTTGTCAATCTACATTCCATTCTCCCATGAACGCAAACCATTTCGTCTCCACCGAAGCTAGAGAAGCTTGGAATTCGAAATGTATAGAGTGGAGTATTGTTTTTCCGATACGCTTAAATCAAGATATATGCTGTATATAATAATACTATATCTCGCATCTCACAAATTCTTTTATTTAAATAGCTAGACATTTAAAATTTGGAATATATTTTCGCATATTCAACCCAAGACTAAAAATAATAGTAAATATATCTATCTAAATATATTTATATATTTATCTAACTATATCTACCTATCCATAGAGCTGGGCGTGAAAAATAGAGTACAATTGTATATCATAGGCAAAATTCAAAATTCAAAACAGCTATTAGTCAAAATTATAACTGCCAATCTACTCTACCGATATATCAAAAATTATATTTGCATAAATCTCTTGTTGTAACTTGGAAAAACAATTTTCTAATGTTTTGTAGCTAGAAAAACAAAACATAGTTGAACCATTTTAATGAAATATTCATATAATGGAAATATATATTTAAATATTCATTTAATGGAAGTATTCAACAGTTTTTAGATCATGAATGAGTACAGTTCTTTAATCAAATGTCTCTTAAAGTCCTACACTCGCTCCTATTCTTCTCCCTTAACGACATTGCCTATGCATACATCAATTTGAATAGCCTCTGCTGAACCAGTTAATAGAACAGCCATGTGTATAGATCGAAAGCGTGAATAATTATGCATCAAATTGGAAAAGGAAACATTAAAATTAATTTAGAAAAGGGCTAACATTAGATATAAAGATAATATTATATTATATATTATAGCTCTTCTCGATCCTAAGAGATGCCAGTTCAAGATATACACTAACACACTTTTTAAGCCTTTAATATAACATTTGCATAAGTTTATAAATAAATTATACAAATTAAAGACAAATTATTTTTGAGATGTGTGATCAGCATACAAATCTCTAGGTCAATAAAATAGATTCTAGCGGGGGAAGGGTAGATGGGTAGTAGATGGAATCAACAGGCTGAGAAACTTGTGTTTCATCACTTTCACTTGCAGCTGTTTTCTTTCATATGGGAGTGAGAATATGAACCATATATATTATATATATAATTCTAAGATTATAAAATTAATTATCAATATATGTATTTCATAACTTATTAAACATACACTCAATAGAGACTCACCAATCAATTTGTTTTGTCAAGTTCCTTCCTCGTCGTGCATCATTAAATCAGTGTAGTTTTAGCTAGGAACCATTTGTTGGACTTCATTTGTCATCCACTTGTCTTGCACTTGGGCAGATTTTAAGTTTGAGCGAAATGTTTATGAATTGTACCACTGTGCTGACATGTGCAGCTGTCAAAATTTGCAACAGAGAGCACCGTTTGTTGCCAAAACATAAACATGTCAACTGTGAGAGCGATTCACAGAGAGAGCGTGGACACGCACCAGCGAGAGGATGACAGACCGAGAGAGAGATTCGCACACTTCGCGAGAGCCATGCGGAGAGGGAGAGAGCAAGCGAGCCGAGCGAGCGAACTAGCTGAACGAGTGAGCGAACGAGAGAGAGCCTTTTAGACTAAAACATTACGGTACTACGTCTGCGGATGAAGGGTGTCTAATGTGGATGAGAGAGAGGGAGAGGCTGAGGGGTTGGGTGGGAGGATGGGGAGACGATGGCTGGCGGCGGGCTACGCGACTTTTCCTAGCTTGCGCGCGCCTTTTACGCATCCAAGTCGAGCACCTTCAATGGCCAAATCTTAGCTCCATGCCCACATGGCACCCACAGGGCCAGCAGCCCTCAAAGTAGCCGCCTCCAGCCGCCCGCGGACCGCTTCAAAACCAATGCCACAGAGACGCGACGTGGACACAGCACCTGGACGCGAATGCAACGACAACGCTGGCAACGTGGCGGCGGCGACGACGCTGGTAACAATAACAGCTAGAACGGGTCCAATGCGTCGCCCTAACATGGCCCGCCGGCGTCCCAGCCCGGCCGACGACGACGACGACGACGACCCCAACAACAACGACGACCGACAGGCGACAGACGAGAGGCACCAAAAATTTTCTAATTTCGCGACAGGTTCGATTTTGCGGAGAGCAGCGGGAGCTGTATTTATTTATATTTGCCGTGGCTCACAAATAGTCTTTCATTTTTGGGGCCAATTAACGCGTTTGCCTATTCACACACTCGTTACACGGCTTGATTAGAAAAATTTAGAAAAACAGCTGTCGTGTGAGTTTTTTTTAATGCGGTGCCACAGCTCCAAATTGGCTGACTGTTCACTCGCGTCGCGTCGCGTTTGTCAAAGAGCAGAGAAGCGAGCGACAAAAGCCCAAATCTCGCATCTCACACAGCGAACCAACACCAAACCGGGGGCACACACAGCAAAACAGGCAGCCAGCCAGCCACACAAGGACCAAACGTTGCCGCCATCGAACGTACCAAAAGCAGCAGCAGCAGCAGCAGTAGCAACAACAACAACAACAGTGAGGCAATTGCAAAAACAGAAAGGAGAACAAAAAAAAAAACAGAAAAAAACAGAAAAAAAAGTGAAGTGAGCATCAAAGCGCACGGGCCAGAATAGTTTTCAACCCGACCAGTCCAGCCACCCAACCACCCAAGCAGCCCACCAGCATCGCCTGAGTATCATGTACAGTGCGATGCACAGCTCAACCCCCAAATAGCCCCTCGACGGTGGGCAACTCTTCAATTGCTGCTGCTGATAAACTGCGTCTAAAAACCGAAAACAATAAAAAGCTCCAACTGGAGCTTCGGCCATAGCAGCGCAAGCAAATGCACTACAAATATGAGTATAGAAATATGTATAAAAGAGAAAATATTTATTGTAGAAAGGATGTGAAATTATATAGAAAATAAATTAAATTCTTGGAAAATGTAAAACACTTGCTGTGAAAAAAAAGTCTGAAATAGTGGAAGGTTTAATTATAAATTTAGGAATGTAAATTAATATTGATATATTATTATTAATATTTGTATTATTTTATGTTTATTATTTTATTAAAAATGAAACTTAAAAAATTAATGTAAGTTATTTAAAATATAAAATAAAATAATAAAAAATATTTATATTGATATTGATAAAGAATAGAAAAGAAAGCACATAAAAATCTTGAGAAGTTGAAGAGAGTCTGAAATTGTAGAATATTTTATTTATTTATTTTTAAATTTAATTCATCAATTCAAATGGCATCAATTAACACTTATAGATAGTTTATTTTATTTTCTATTTTTATTTTGAGTAGAATTATTACAAAAGTATATTATTTTTGTTTTATTAATATTAGGAAAAAAAATATTGGCATTATTAAAAAAAAAAAATAAATAAAAAACAAATAAAAAAATAAATAAAATTACCTAAAATAAAATACAATAAAATAAAATAAAATAAAATTTAATAAAATACAATAATATAAAACAAAATAAAATACAAGAAAATTAAATTAAATAAAATAATATAAATAAATAAATATAATAATATAAAATAAACTAAAATAAAATAACATAATATATAAATAAAATAGAGCATTACAAAAGAAAATAAATTAAAATCTAGAGAAATCTAGACTTGATATTGCAGTAAAAGAGAGTCGGATATAAAATAATTTTGGTATTTTATTTCAGACATGCAATTAAAAATATATATTGTTTTTATTTTCCTTTTGGCTCTATTAATAAATATAAAACTATTTTGAAATATTATATTGTTCATATTATTACTAATATAAAAGAGTAAATTATATAAAATGGAATAGAAGTGAAATAAAATGTTAGATATCTAAGAAATTTACTTGATAGGGATATATAGAGAAAATCTAAAATGATGGCAGATAAAATATATAATTTTATTATTTTTTATTTGCATATGTAATTAATTTATTTTTCATATTATTATCATAAACTAAAGAAAATTATTCAGAAATAATTTAAAATACATTAATATTCATGTTAAGTATTTTTAAATGTAAAGAACTGACATAACTGCAATAACCAAACTAAATGTAACCTAAGCAGCATGTTTGTTTAGCCTGGCCATATGCCCTATTGGAATGTTGTCTAAAGTCAAACGAAAAAATGCCAAAACACGCGTTGACACTTTGCGCTCAACACTCACACGCACACACTTAAACCTACACACCCACACACACACACACACACACTGACAAACACAGG
>JAWNOM010000434.1:0-20054 GCA_035045965.1 Drosophila aldrichi | reverse complement strand
GAGTGCGACTGTGTCTCCGTTTTTCTAACGTTCTCTGAGCAGAGCGTACTGAATATTTAGCATTATCTGTTATAATAATGTTCAATATCTAAACAAAATAATTTCGATTATTAAAGCTTGGCTGAATACACTTAAAATGCTATTATATTGCTAAAAAGCATAAGGAAACTTTCTTTGGTTGGTCCTACGATATTTATACATTTTGAGACATTATTTTACGACAATTTAATTAAAAAATTTAAATATTTTCAAATTTAATATAGTACATAAGAAAATATATATGCATATATATAATAGATATTTGAAATTTGAATTTTAATTTAAAATATCAATATTAATATTTAATGTACAATTTATATTTTATTTATAAAACTTTATCATTTCTTAATAATATTTAATTTTATTCCCTTCAGTCAAGAGCTAACAAAGATATCGTATTTAAATTAATAATAATAATAATAATTTATTAGTAATGCAATTAATTTGCTTCTTTATATAATAATTTCAGTCAAAGTTGGTTGCTCTACGATGTTTACCGAGTGGGTGAGCAGACGCCGCTGGTGGTGGAGCCCAAGGGGTATTGGAGTCGAGCTGGTGGCTATCAGCTGTTGCCGCGCTTTGCAGACAGCTGGATGAGGCGCCGTCGAAATCTGCACAATATTACGCTAATAGGCAGCACTGTGGTAAGACGCTGCAAGGGCAGAGAATAAGTGGAGAGTAAACTGCGCACGCTTTCAATTGCAGCTGGTCGAGAAACCTGCTGACATGGACGATCTGAGCTACCTGCGCAACAATAGAGATCTGCTGCAGCTGGATCCCATGCAGCGCAAGACATATCAACTCTTTCTGCTGATGGGCAGCATGTACAACATGAGGTGGGAGTTCTCTTATTTTTCTTATATTTTTGATTGATTTAATTGTAACAGCTTGGAGGTAATCTCTCGCGACAATTGGGGCCAGCAGCTGCCCAATGGCAGCTGGTCGGGCGTGATGGGCCACATTGTCAATGGCGAGGCGCACTTCTCCATCTGCCCCATTCGATATTTGACCGAGAGGCATCCTTATATACAGTACACGCCCTCGATGCATACCCAATAGTAAGTAACTGTTCAAGCTAATTACATTCTCAGTACTCAGTCTCAACTCCTTCCCCCTCTTCTGATGCAGCATCCACTTTCTGTTCCGCCATCCGCGCCGCAACAGCATTCGCAACATTTTCTTCGAGCCGCTGAGCACTGAGGTGTGGTGGTGCGTCCTGGTGCTGATGGTGGGCAGCGCCCTCTTGCTGGCGCTGCACATGCGACAGGAGCGGCGACTGCTGCAGCCAGCGGCGGGGCAGGCGATGGAGCGGCCCGTGTCCCTTGTGTGGTTCACCATACTGGAGACGTACTTGCAGCAGGGCCCCGCCACGGATCAGTTCCGGCTGCCGTCCACCCTGCTGCTGATTAGCGCCAGCTGCATCTTCAGCTTCGTGCTGATGCAGTTCTACGGCGCCTTCATTGTGGGCTCCCTGCTGTCGGACACACCGCGGAGCATTGTCAATCTGCAGGCACTGTACGAGAGCGACCTGGAGATTGGCATGGAGGACATTGCCTACAACTACCAACTGCTTACCAACACTACCAATCAGCTGGTGCGCGACGTGTACAGCAAGCGCATCTGCCGCTCTCGACCACCCAACATCCTAACCATCGAGGAGGGGGCGCAGCGCATCAAGCGCGGCGGCTTCGCCTTCCACACGGCCATCGATCGGCTCTACCGGCTGCTCAACGAGCTGCTGGACGAGCGGCTCTTCTGCGAGCTGCAGGAGATCATGTTCAGCCCGCCCTATCTGGGCGGCTCCATCTTGGCCAAGAGCTCGCCCTGGCGCGAGCATCTCAATCATGCCATTCTCTACCTGAGCGAGACCGGTCTGCTTGCCTACAATGACCGGATGTGGGCCATACCACGGCCCGACTGCACGCTCTTCAAGGACTCCGAGGTGGAGGTGGACCTGAAGCACTTTGCGCCCGCGCTCTTCACCCTGCTCCTGGCCATGCTGGCCAGCGCGTCGGTATTTCTGCTCGAGCTGCTCTGCGGCTACCTCAAGGCACGGGCCAAGAAGGACAATGTGGTTATGTTTCTGCACCCTTAATAAGAAATGTGCTTTAATGTTGCCTGTCTGATAATGGCCGCAGAGCAGAAATTAAAAATTCCATTAAGTTGCAAACACTTGCAAGGAGCTGCAAGGGCAGCTGCAACCAGGGCTGCAGCCAGGGCTATCTACATCTAAGCGCACTTTTAATTCTGACTTAATTATCAAATGCTAAGCACCGCCAACTGGCTGCAGCAAATGGCCGTAAGTTTTTATTAGCCGACAAGCTCTTAACTTGGCTTCAAGTGCCAGCTCGCTGCAGAAGAGTCAATGGGGACTACGCTGACCAGGTTAATTATAACTAGAGCAATAGTTGACTCAATGTGACTCAAGCATTCAAAAATAAAATATAGAAAAATATAAAAAATAAAAAAAAAAAAAATATATATATATATATATATATATATATAAATATATAGAAAAATATAAAAAAAATATATATAGAAAAATATATTCAAAAAATTTAAAATATATATGATATATTTTCATTTAAAAAATTGTATGAGCATTATAAAAATCGTTTCAGTAAAGCTGCAGAAATAAATAAATAAATTTCTCTATGCATCTCTCTCTCTCTGTTTCTCACTCCCTCTCTCTCTCTCTCTTTCTCTCTCTCCCTCTCTCTCTCTCTCTCTCTTCATTTCCATCCATTTAATATGCAATAATCAGAGCTATTATTGCAAAAATAATCGTATTAAAATGCAATTGACGATTGTCTCACAATCTGACCTTATAAAAGTGAATGGTTATGATCATGTCTATTAGAGCATTGCCAACGGCTATCATAACCTTCAATTAAACTGCCGTTATGTGTGACACACATACACGCACACAGTGACATACTGCATATTGCATTTGCTACGCACCCTGGCGATGTCTTCATTCGAATCGCAAGTCGCGAGTCGCGACTAACTGTAATTGGGGCTCATTAAGGCCGACAACCACCAATAAAAAGAGCGCCCGTCTCGGCTGCCAATGCGCTCTAATGCAATTTGTGCATATTACATCTGGAGCAGGCGGACAGCTTGGATGGCTTGGCTTAGGCCCCGAGGTAATCAGGTCGACGAAACTCATTAGAAATGCTGACTGCGAGGCGTGGCAAACTAAGGAGGCAACACGGAGATGGCAGAGAATATCTTAGTGAGATTGTATATTCCAATAAATAAATATAGAAAACACGTGTGTAATCAGCCTGTGATAATGAAAACTCGGGGTATATTGGTTTTTTTGAAATGTATGTCCTAGCAATTGGCGTGGCAGACTCAATAGAGATATATTAATATAAATATAATTCATAAATATAATTTTTAAATGTAATTTACAAATGTAATTTATAAATTTAATTTATACATTTAATTCATTAATTTAATTCATAAATATAATTTATAAATATATATTCATAAAAATAATTTATAAATTTAATTATTAAATATAATTTATAAATGTAATTCATAATTATAATTTATAAATATAATTCATAAATATAATTTATAAATATAATTTATAATTATAATTCATAAATATATTTTATAAATATAATTCATAAATTTAATTTATAAATATAATTTACAAATATAATTCATAAATATAATTTATAAATATAATTCATAAATGTAATTTATAAATTTTATTCATAAATATAATTCATAAATATCATTTTTAAATGTACTTTATAAATATATATTTATAAATATAATTAATAAATATAATTTATAAATATAATTTATAAGTATAATTATTGATGTATTTATTAGTTGGCATATATGTATATTTTATTTATATTATTTTTGCACTTATTTGTTTATTTAATTACGAGGGTGACAAGCTGAGTTTATATAACCTTAATCATCTATTTGGCCGTTTTGACAGTTTACATTTTTGGTTTAAATCTCAATAGAGTATGCTCAGTTCAAATAATTAAAGGCTTCCTATTTTAATAAATTGCCCTACAAATTTTATTGAAGCTTACGTATTTAGATTTTATATTATTTAAATATATATACATATTATTATTTATTTTTTTATTTATTTAATTTTTAATTTATTTATTTAAACTAAATAAGTTTATATTTTATTCAAATTGATTTTTTGATTGTTTTTTTTTTTTTTTTAGATTAGAATTATTCTATAAAATTAAAGCTAACTAAAGAGTAAGCAGTGGCATTTAGGGCTTTCGTTTTTTATTAAATTTTATATATTGGCTACAAATTTCACAAATTTCCTAAAATTATTGCAAATTTAATGAATACATGAAAGAGTTTATATTTTAATAGATATCAGTATATGTGTATGTATATGTATATACATATATATCAAATGCTGTACACATTTATTGATATCCGCTGAGCAAGTCTTGGCCAAGCTTATACTTTGTACGCATACACACATATGTACATATATATATATTCGTGCACTTTATGATGTGTGACATATCTGATAGAAGCAATGGAGTGTTCAGGTTCTCTTCTAATCTAAAGCATGCCTCACTACAGTTCTCTTGTTTCTTGTTGGTTCCTAAGGTTATATTCCATATCAATACATATATAGTTACATACATACATATATGATTATACATATTGTATTGCAATGATAAATTAGAAATCTAAACTCTGGTCTAGGCATCCTCATTCAATTGCTCTCTTCATAATATAATAAACGAATTTTCATTTCATAAATTATCTCTCTCTCTCTCTCTCTCTCTCTTATACAAAAACATTCAAATCTTTGCTGTATTTAATTGCCGTCTTTTAATTTGCTTAGTCTTTCATAGTAATTTATCAGAATCGATTTTGTTGTGATGAGCCAACGAATTGATGCCTCTGCTGATTGAAATACACAGACAACTATATAATAATATTAGCCATGTATGCCATTTCGAGCTACTCTTTGCTATTCCATTGTATTCCATTCAATATACATACATACATACATATATACTTATATATTCAGTTGTCTTGATGCCTCTTTTTGCTACACACGTCAAATTATGTAAATTTACAACATGATTAAGTTCATCTCTGGGCCTGGTTCCTAGGCCTGTGTTTGTTTTGCAATTCAAATGAATTTGATGCTGCTCTTCAAGCGTCCTTTTCAGACCCTCTCTCTCTCTCACTCTGATGTGTGTGTGTGTGTGGGTGTGTATAGGCATTTAACTATCTATTTGGCTCTGGCTCTGTCGAAAGCAACTGCTGCCTTGCTGCTGCCTTGCCCCTCGCTTGTTATATAAATTCGTAGCATTTGTTCTCATTGGCCAAAGTATCAATTGTTGGGCATTTATTTATGCCTAGCTATAGCTGTTGTTGTTGTTGTTGTTGTTGTTGTTGATGTTGATGTGGACTGTCTGCATTTGGCCTGTGCATGTAGTTTATAGCTTATGCTTATAGTTTGGCCGTCGTTTAGCCCAATGCTGAATGAATTTATATTGTTTTTCAAGTGTTTAAACGGCTGCGTCCGGCCAACGAGGCGTATGCGTAATACTATTTTAAGCACATCCAATTTGATGGGCAATAATACCAAAGCCTATTCCAATATCAATTTTGTTTTAGAGACCCAACACAAGCAGAAATCCAACAGAATGTTTCAGTTATTGACCTTGAAGGAGAATTCCATTGTTCATTTCTTATATTCTTTAAAATAATTCATTTATCTACAATATATTAAATTGCATTGTTGCTTATCATTAATATAATATACATATTAGATATTTGGCATTTTTTAATTTGATATTTGTTTCTGAATTTGCTTTCACATAATTTTCATTTATTTAAGCATTCAAATACTGCAGCAAATCAAAGTTAATTGCCCGAATGCATTCGAGTGTGCTTTAATAAAACGAACGGATCGCATTGTGACTGCCCTAGGAAGTGAGATAAAAACAATCTGCAATATTTTCTCAATTTACGCTGTCTCCGTTTACTAGAGTCCTACTTCCACTCCCAGTCTCAGTCTCAGTCTCAGTCTCTGCCTCGCCATTTACCGTCCACTCCGATTTGTGAGTGGAAAAACTTGAGCAACTTTTGCGCTACATTTACGCGGCTTCCCTTGCTATTGCTGTGACCCGCTCTTCACTTCCACTCCCCTCTGTCTCTGTCTCTGCGAGTCTCGTCCGGCTGCCTTTGGGGCTGCGCTTTGGTTGTAGCTCGCTTGTGTTATGTGCTTATTATAAAATAATTAAGTCCTTTAGGAAATTATAGTTCTTGTTGCCTTTACTTTTGCTCTTGCACTTTCTCTTCAATTCGCTTCTTTTTCTCACACAGTTACGTTGCTTGTTGTTGCTGTTGTTGTTGTTGTTGTTGCTTTTGGCTTCATGTTTCGCTTCGCACTGTGATTTCTGCGATTTCATTTTTTTTAGATTTTCTTTTCCCTTTTCGCAAGTCAGCTGAGAAAATTTAATATCTAAATTCTCGATTCATATGCATTCAATATTAAACAAATATTTCATATTTAATGTAATCTTAATAAATTAAATTTATTATAATATGCATATATTGTATTTGAATTTGATTCATAGTTTACCATCACATAAAATCAATAAGTCTTATAAATACTGGGCACATATTCCACATGTCTCTGTTGCTGTATTTGTGTTTATCTGCTGCTGCTGCTGGCATTTGAGTAATTTATTGTTTATCTAATTAATTTGTGCTGTCTGCGTAACTTTTGTTAATTCTCTCTGCTGTCTGTGTCGCTCTGGGCATTGGCTTAATGGTCCACCATATCTTTATTAAAGTCGAACCCTAAATCAGCTGTCGGTGTTCATGCATGCACTGTTGCTGTCTCTTTCTCTGTCTCTGTGGCTGTATCTGTGGCTGTATCTGTGGGTAGACTGACAGAGAGGCAAAGGCATAGGCCACATGATCTATGGAATGTGTTGCTTCACTTCAATTTATGTATGGCCAGCTAAAAATGCACTTTAAAAGTTCAGGCACGGCCAGGGGATATGACAAGTGTTGGTCAACTATAAGCAGAATGTGGCGCGGCAGCCAGAGCAACTGCTGCTCCAAAGGGACACTTGATAAATGCCCCCATGATACATGAACATCAACAGCAACAGCAGCAACAGCTACAACAACAACAACAACAGCCAGTGCAGTGAGTAGAAAAAAAAAAAAGGACTTGGCTGGGCCATGTGAAGTGCGAGGTACATAAGCAGGCGGTCAGACTGGAGTCCACTTCTGATGGTGGCTGCTGCCGCTTGAAACACATGTCCACTCGAAGTGTGAACAGCGCCATTTTAGAGCTAGCTCATATAGCGAGCTCATGATGGACTAATTAAACATGTTTGTGCATGAGTGAGCATCAAAATATAATATTCAAAACTTTTTAAGCGCATTGAGAAATTTACCAAAATGTTTAGATAAACCATTGCATACTTTTGTGCGCTGCATAAAATTTCATTGCATACTTTTCGGCTGAGTTATTAAATTACTGCAGCTAGTGCGAGGCAGTTGCAATGTACAGTAAATACTCGTTTAATTGAATTTCGATTAGAATATATATTGCAAATACTTCAATAGCTTCACAGCAGCCAAATTTCCCCCAGGTCGATCCAGCATAAATATTTGCATTGGCCTCCTACTGTTAGACATATTGGGATGCTGGCATGCTTTGGCTTTAGATAATGTATATATACATAGCGCGCATCACTTGCAGCGCTTATCGCTTGGCAATTATCAAATTATCCAGGGTACACAAGAAGCCATCGCGTTTGAACTTGGAATGAGCAAACAAGCCTGGCAAATGGAATTAGCATGCAAACTAATTCAATCTTTGCTAGGCATTGACTGGGCCCACTCCACGCTTGCATAGCACTCATTCTCGAGTTGCTTTTAGTCAATCCAGCTGATAGTTGACTATGTGTGTGTGTGTGTGTGTGCATTTACCTGCAAGGAATTGCAGCACTCAAGCAAATTGTTTGCACAGCAGCAACAACTACAACCACAACAGCAAGCGGTAAACAAAGGCGCAGAGCGTTGGTCCTCGAACGTGACAAGGATAATAAGCGCTAACAGGCCACAGCAGCTGCTACTCCTGCTACTCCTGCTGACCTGTTAACTGAATTGAAAGCATACAAGCCGCGATTCACGTCCAAAATCACACTGACCAACCAAAAAAGCGAGCCGCCACTGTTGCACATCACTTGGCCAAGTTAATGAAACGTAACACAAAATGCAATTAGGCCTCCGGCATGCAAGCTACAAATTAATTCCGCACTCGCTCACAGCGGGGGCCAAACAGCAATCAATTGTGGGCCCAAAAATGAGCCCGACAAAATCGTTAATCAAATTAAAATTTATTTACCATTTGGCTGAAAGCAGCGCAGCTAACAAATTTATCGTTCGCCCCTTTTGCCACGCAACAAACAGAAAACTAACAACATGTGCTGCTCTGCAGCATAAAGCAATGTCAGAGATGGGCGCGTGACACGACACAAGGCAAATATCGTTTAGAATATTTATTGGATCTTACAGATTTCAAAATTCTCTTATTCCATTTGCCTAGAATTTCTCTGAAACGAAGATCACGCACGAAGGCACGAGCTCAGCTCTAGCTCGAGGTCAGACTCCATCTCGATATTGCATCCATATCTGTAAGTGTATCTGTATTTGTATCTGTGTGGCCATGTTGTTGCAACTGTATGGGTGGGCTGTCTGCATGTGGTGTGCATAATTTGAAAGCTTAGTTTGTGGGTCTCTTTTCGGTCTCGGTCTTGACGGTGGGGTGGGATGGGGTTCGGTTCGGTTTGGTTCGGTTTGTTCTTTGGACGTTTTTCGTTTGTTTGCGTCCAGTTAGCGCATAAATTTCCATGACAATTGCCTGTTGTTCGACGTGCACTGTGAATGACATTGTTGTTGTTGTTATTGTTGTTGTTGTTGTTGTTGCTGTTGACATTTTGCCATTTTAATTAGGCAACATCCTGTCGACTGCAGCTGTCCGCCTGTCAGCCATTTGCTTTGATTATGAGCGTGCGAGCTCTGCTTTAACGTAGACGCTGTGCGCCCGATCCAACCCAATTCAGAGAGTGTAGAGTCATCTCCTTGCCAACATCAGTGGCATTACAGCCAGCCATACATAGCCAACTATATTAAACGTGCGTTTTTAAGAACTTCATTTGAAAATGTTAAAATAAGCTTTTTAGTTAAATCTCCTGCAGCTGCTGTCAATGCTGCAAAATAAATTAAATATGCCACATACCACATAGCGAGAGAGAGTCCGTTTCCGTTAATGTTTCACACACACACTCACGCACACATACATGCATATATACCTGCCATTTGTGTGCATATTTTACTTGCTAATTTTGTAAACCTTTTTATTTACAACAACAAACTTTTGCATCCGCCAAAGCACACACACACACACACACACACACGTAACATATGAGCACACATACACAGGCTCACGTATTCACTCGAAATATTTGTCAAAGTCCGTGCAAACACTAATGCAAACAGACCCACACACACACAAAAACACACACACACACGCAGCTAAACAGACGACCGCGCCATCGTTTCCGTTTCCGTATTATTTTTTTTTTCAGCACATGTGCGTGTCTGCGGCTCTCGGCATGCGCGTATGTGTGACTGTGAGTGCGAGTGTGACTGTGGGTGTGTGCGTGAGGTTCGCCTGTTGACAATTTTGCGGTAAAATGCAGTCAGATTCACGACAAGCCTAATAAATTACAACAACTTTAGTCCAAAAATTACAACAACAAGTAGGAGCTCTGCAGTCGGCCGAGAAGCGACTGCATAATACTCTTTCGCGACTTAAAGTGTGTGAATCTGAGTAAAATATTAATAAAATTGGAAAAACCCAAGTGTTAGAGTAGGACTTAGAGATCTATCCGTGAAGGATTCACTTTCAAAATTGAAATATATATTTAATTTTTTGCAATATATATTTTTCATTAAATATTCATCAATGAAACCCATTTTGATAACAAATGTCAATATGGAAATAAAATAAATATAATAATTTTATATTCTATTATAAATATATAAATTTTATTAAATTCATAGAGGAGCTTTAGGTAACTCACTTCTTAGAGTTTTAATTCATATTTGTAATTCATATTGTATATATTGCATATATTGCATACGATAAACTTCAAGTTTCTGGTTTTAATTTCGGGTATTTCTATGGATAGACAGAGAGAGAGAAAGAGAGAGAGAGAGAGAGAGAGAGAGAGAGAGAAAAAAATAGAGAGACGGTAATTTATATGAACATTTTTTTTGTATGTATCCTATCCTTCGTAAATGGGTATAAAAATAAGAATTAGGCTGTGCTTGAGTTTTTTCTGTCGTTTTGTCAAAATAAATCTTTTTTTCCTCTCTGCTAAAAAATAAGCAGAGAAAAAAATTATTTATCTTATTATAATATATACAATATTATAAAACAAAAACGAAATTATTAAGTAAGTAAATAATTAAGAGAGTTTTAATGATGTCTTAAAAATATATAAGAACTAAATATAATGCATATTTATTCAAGATCTTTTTGATATACATATTTCAGTTTATATTAGATATACATATATTCATTTATTTCTTAGCTTGTTCTGCATTAAATTTAACTCAAATATATTTTATCTTTTTCTTTAACTTTCACTTAATTATCTACAGTAATACAGTTGATATATGTATGTATAACTTATCCTTTCAATTGTGAATAACACATTTTTGCCCCAAACCCAACCCGAGAAAACTGTTCCCCTTAATCCTTAATCAATAAAATAGCAAAGTTAAAGAAAAATATGTTTATTTGGAACAAGTCAGGTACACCCGTCGTAGTAATAGCACAGGGTAGTTTACATAGCAACGGCAGCAGAAAACGACAAAAACGGACAGAAACAGAAAACGACAAAACGGACGCGGACAGAATACGATTTTGGAAATCTAACGGCGCATCTCTCTCGTCGCCGCTGAAGCATTGACAAATTAAGAGAAAATGAGTAATGCGCGCAGCCGAAACGATTAAGAGCGAAAGCGTCGCTTAAGCAATGCAACGTTCACTCTCAGCGCATAGATGCAGCGACGCCGCCGCCGACAGAAGCGAAGGCTTGGAATAGCAAAGAACAAAGAGCGCAGAGCGAGAGCGAAAGCGTCGTCTAAACATAACTAATACCAATGCAACGCTCTCTCTCAGCGCATAGAAGCAGCGACGCCGCCGCCGACAGAAGCGAAGGCTTGGAATAGCAAAGAACAAAGAGCGCAGAGCGAGATCAAGAGCAAAAAGCTTTGCTTAAACATAGCGAATATCGATGCAATGCTCTCTCTCAGCGCATAGATGCAGCGACGCCGCCGTCGGCAGAAGCGAAAGCTCTATGCAGCAAGGCTTAGCGCTAATTGCCGAAAATTAATGAGATCACTTATCTTTGGACCTTTGCAGCCGACAGACATATACGGACAAGACAAAAATTAGATCATTATTATTTAATTTTAGCTATTCATTAAGATAGTCTTCCACATAAATAATGCATTTAAATGGTAATTTATAAAACTATTTCCTGCATTTGTTGTTCAGCACTCTCTCTTCCTCACTGTCTCTATCTCTCTCTATTGTCGTAAACGCAGAAAGTTCCAACATATTTACTTGGCTGGCGGACAGCGAATGCTCTCCAAGTTTTATTGAAATAAAGTCTTAGCCTAAAATACATAAGTTTTACATAAGAATTCTGTCGCTTATAGCAGCGACAGAATGGGAGTATATAGCATGCTGTATGTGTGTGTATATATGTTTGTATGCATATGCAGAAGGCATATGCATTTAGCGTTTAAGCTGCGGTGGACGTAACAATGCTTACGTTGCAGATCCCACGCTGCAGTTCAGTCTATACATAAGTGACCGATCATATTACGGCGCTTATGTATAGCTGTTATAATATAAAAATATATAAATCAACAAAGTGTTGCTATGTTGTGAGCATGATACTCTTACTTATATTTTGGGCATATGTCAACTTCATATATTGTATACACTACAATATTGTGAGCATATGCTTATATGACATACAACACACTACACCTCCCCTCTTTAAAAAAATAACGTAATATAATGTAGTTATTAAAAGTAGAAATTTTTTTTTTTTATATGTGTTATGTTGTATTCTTAAAACAAAATATTATATATATATATTTTTTTTAATTTAATTTTTTTTTTTTAACATCCTTTTTTTTTTCTTTAAAAAAAAATTTTTTCTTTTAACATATATATTTTTTTATATTAAAAAGAATTTTTGTTTCCAATTCTTTTTGTTTTTATAATTTTTTTTTTTTTATAAAAAAAATACAATATATTAAAATTTTTTTCCTTTTTTTTTTTTTATATAACGTATAACCACATATATAAAAAAATTCAATGCATTTAAAAAAATTGACTCCATTGTTCAAGAAATGATGGCATTAGTAAAATGATAATTATTATGAATTTTTTTTTTTACTCATTTTGATTACCTTAAATTGGTTGATCAGACCAATTTTATGTTTTAATTTATTTTTCGAAACTGTCTGGTGGTTTTGTGCAGTAGACGTTATATCGTCTATTTTTAAATATTTGCACAAGTCACTTATAATGGAATTTTTATATTCTGTTTCTGTGTCCATAATGAACGTCTTCATTGGACCATGTTTTAGAATAAATTTTTGAATATTGCTTTGGCAACTGTTGTTGCACTTTTATTTGCAATTTCAGATAGTAAATTGTCATGTAATGTAAACAGTATCGCTTCTCGATCGTTATTAATTATTATATGGGTCACCGGCTTGAGTAGCGCTACTCTAATATATATTATTGCCCATAATATTAAAAGAATCTGTTGAAACTAGTTCAAAGATCTTTTGCACGGTGCCTCTTGTGTTGCTGATTATATATACACCGGCTTGTCATGCAAGCCTTTGGAAAATCTGACCTAAGTCGAGGATTCCATTGGAGTACAAAATCGCTAACATCAATTCTTGCTATAATTTCTTCATGTTTCTAAAAACATGTCGATTTGTTATATGCAAGGCCACTACTATTCATATTTCGTCATTAAATTGACGTTGGGCTTAGAAGCGTTTGTTAAGAGATTGCACAAGCAAATCTTCTTGAACATGTCCTGCAGGATTTTTCTGTTTACTTGCCTGGTAGTGACTTCAGGACTTTTATAAAAAAAATTTTTTTTTTGTTTTTGCCAGTTGAGCATCTTAGTCGCCTCTTACGACAAGCGTCTCTCACTGTGGCTGTATTCTAAAGTCCCGCGACCACACGGGTGAGTCTAAGCAGGGTTTAGTTACATTTTAAATCATTAAATATTTGTATTTTGGATATTATTATATCCATTATTTGTTGCCAAGACAAAACAGGTAATAAGTTCAAGGCTGACTTCGACAACATCGAGTCAGCAAGCACATAAAATTTCAAGTTAAAAAGGGTCATGACGAAGTTGTGTAGGTATAAATCAAATCAAATTTGTGGTTTTTTTTTTTTGTATAGAAAACAAAAAAGAGTGTATACCCTTTCATTTCCTGAACAAACATAAAAAGTTTGTTTTTTTTTTTTTTTTTTTTAGTATATAGAGAAATCAAAAATTAGTTTTTATACTATCATTTCTTGAACAAAGTCAAAAAGGAAAATTTTTGTTTATCTAATTTTATATAATATTGATTATAAGCAACATATATTTGCTACTCTCTTGCAATTGTTTAAAATATTTTTTTTTATGGTTTATACAAAAAAAATTTGTATATATCCTATTCGACCAACGCAGTGGTCTTCCTGTCTAAAATTTGCATGGCTTTACGGGCCATGCGCTATACCGAGCAACGCAATCGTCGCTCAGTAGTACAATGTTTACAGTGTATAATTAAAATTAAATTTTATATCTTAATATATATTATTATAGCCTATAACGTTGCGCGCTCTAAGTAGCGCTGTCGGCTCACATCTTAATGTTGATTGGCCCAGCTTGACGCGCTGGGCGTGGCCGGTGCTGGTCTGCACAGGCTTCTATATTTATAGATGATTGATGTCCGCTGTTGCTGCGGCTATTGTTGTTTTTGTTGGCACTACTGCGCTGCTGTTGTTGCTGTTGTTGTTTTGTTGCAGTTTTGTGGTTTTTGTTGTCACTGTTGCGCTGCTGTTGTTGCTGTTGTTGTTTTTGTTGCAGTTTTGTTGTTTTTGGTGTCACTGTTGCGCTGCTGTTGTTGCTGTTGTTGTTTTTGTTGCAGTTTTGTTGTTTTTGGTGTCACTGTTGCGCTGCTGTTGTTGCTGTTGTTGTTTTTGTTGCAGTTTTGTTGTTTTTGGTGTCACGCTGCTGTTGCTGCTGTTGCTGCTGTTGTTGTTTTTGTTGCATTTTGTTGTTTTTGGTGTCACTATTATGCTGCTGTTGCTGCTGTTGTTGATGTTGTTGTCTTTGTTGATGGCATGGGTCAGACGCTTGGAGTCGGCTTTTATACCCACAAGGCTGAGGATTTTTTTTTTCAGATCAGCATAACAATTTGGCAGCCACGTAACACTTATTTAAGTCTTAAGTTTTTGACACGAAATATGAAAGTGACGCCAGACAGTAACAACTGTCACGGTCGCCATGTCGTAAACGCAGAAAGTTCCAACATATTTACTTGGCTGGCGGACAGCGAATGCTCTCCAAGTTTTATTGAAATAAAGTCTTAGCCTAAAATACATAAGTTTTACATAAGAATTCTGTCGCTTATAGCAGCGACAGAATGGGAGTATATAGCATGCTGTATGTGTGTGTATATATGTTTGTATGCATATGCAGAAGGCATATGCATTTAGCGTTTAAGCTGCGGTGGACGTAACAATGCTTACGTTGCAGATCCCACGCTGCAGTTCAGTCTATACATAAGTGACCGATCATATTACGGCGCTTATGTATAGCTGTTATAATATAAAAATATATAAATCAACAAAGTGTTGCTATGTTGTGAGCATGATACTCTTACTTATATTTTGGGCATATGTCAACTTCATATATTGTATACACTACAATATTGTGAGCATATGCTTATATGACATACAACACACTACACTATATATATATATATATATTATATATATAGTACTTAATATTTCAGGTCCAGCATTGCGTACATGTCCGACAATAAGGTCTGCTCTCTAAATACCTAATTAGTTCAAGTAATTCAGTTTATTTCAGCTGCAACATCGTGTGCGCACGTGCCACATGCAGCTCGGCTTGGAGTTGGAGCAAATGGACGGTGCTACGTGCGCTCAGCCCTTTCGTATGTTAATTCCATTTGTATGGATAATTTCTTTGAGCTGCTTGTCAAGTCTTTGCAAAATGTGTGCTAACTCTGAAATTATTTATTTAATTGACTTAAAATGTAGAAAAAATGCCAAAAAAAATTAAGAACACTTTTCGACACAGTTGGGGGCAGCTTAAAGTCAGCTGAAACTAACGGAATTGCTTCAATTTAAGTGAAGCTGGAACATAATTAAAATGTGTTTGAAGACGCATGTTACCACATGCAAAGCCAGCTGCAGGTTGCAACAGTCACATGCAACACTGGGGCAACAGAAGCGGCCCAAAGAAGCGGAAACTAAGTCAACAACTTTCCATTTTGTCAATGGCTGCTGGTGTTGCTGCTTGGCTGAGTTGTTTGGCTTAGTCGGGCTGCTCCACTCCCCTCCACTCCACTCCTCCTTTTTCTCCTTCCTTTTCTCGTCTTGGCTCTGTAAATGACACACACTCTGCATATGAAACTAGAAATAATTTTTCAATTCACAAATGAAACTTTTCACACACACACACATAGACATTCACACATACGTCGCTGCAGATCCGAGAGAAACTTTAAAGTTTGCAAGCGCAGCTACACCCCAAAGGCCAGCGGTAAACCAGCAGGGGGCTGGGGCTGGGGAGCCGGTGGCTTTGTTGCTGCCCAGTTCAGTTGCAATCGTCATTTGCAATGTACTCTGTACTTCTTGCTGTTTCTCGCCACGGCTGTGCTGCCGTTCCTTTTTGATGCCGCAAACTCCAGAAGGAAATTACAAACCGAAAGTAAACGCCAAGAGCACAGAACGAGACCCAGACCCAGATACAGACCCAGGCCAGTTTCCACTGGGTAGTTGTTGAGTGTCAGTATCATATCCTGTGCCAAAAGTGCAAACCAGCCCCCACTCACCACCCTCTCTCCTCCCACACTTGGCTCCCTCCGGTGGCCCGACAACGAGTGCTGCTGCACATTACAAATGAATAATTTATGCGCGCGTTCAACTGCAGATGGATGGAGTTGAGGCAGCAGCCAGCCACTCAGCCCTACAGGGGGCGGGGTCTGGTGGGCAACTAACAACATAGTCCTGGTCAACGCCAAATGAGTTGTGGCAGCGTCTCGCTGGTGCCGTAAAAGCCAATGCCAGGCAGCCGAATAGCTGTTGCTCCTCCGTCCATCCGTCCATCCGTCCTCCTCCTGCTGCTGCCACATTGCTACGTGCTGCTGCTGAATGCGGCTCTGGAGGGGTGTGAAAATTATCTGCTTGCCACCAAAAAGTAGACGGAAGAAAGCATCAGCTCCAAAGTTATTAGAGCAAAATTTTTGCCTTTGCCTAAGTAATGGCCAAGTGCATATCTCTCAGCACATATTGAGTTATGACTTAATTGGATAAGAGCCAGCTACACACACACACATATATATATATATATGTATATGGATGTATAATAGATATATATATAGATCTTTATATATATGTTACTCGTACCCAGTCGACCGCAAACTTTGGCTAAAAGTTTTCAAGACCTTCCTCTTTGCTAGTGGCCGCAAAATTTTGTTGTGGATGCCGCTCGGGCAGCGTCTGCCGTTGACTAAGTGAAGCAGGAGGCGACAGTTTTTGGCTAGTTGAAAGTTCTCGCGTCAAGCTTGGAGCTTTATTAATTGCACCATATAATGCATGTGCATATAAATATATATATATGAATAAAATATATTTATACGTCATAGATAAATAACACATTTCCATTTAAGCATATTGCTAAAAAATATTCTAAACATTTTTTTTCAATTTTTTTTTATAATTGTTTATCGTCTTTCTATAGTTCTCATATTTAATTCATAATTATTTCTTTCTGTTTATCAAGCTCTGCTCACTCTTAACTGAGCAACTATCGCTATCCGACTCGATGCAATTAATTCCCAAAGCGAAAATCCATTTTATTTTATTTACACTCAATCAATTCTTTTCCAATTATTATCTATAGAAACTTAGAGGTATTATAGTTCAGCTGTTCAGCTGCAAAAGTTTAGCCACTAATGCAAATGCCTAACAAACTGTGTTGCTGTTGACACAGTTCGGCTGTAAAAAACAACAACAACAACAACGACAACAACAACAACAACAGTAATAGCTACAGCTATAGATAATAAAAGAAATGACTACAACGACAATCTGACAATACAATTTGTGCTCATTTCTCAGTGTGCGCTAACTGTGTGCGAGGCTGTCTGTCAGTCCGCTTTTGTCAATCCATATATAACGTATACGCCCCTTTGGCGCAATGCCGCTTCTCGTTGTCGTGAATCACAGCAGCGCATATTGTTGTTGTCAATTTACAAACAATTCCATTGTCACTCTATGCACTCTTTGTAGCAATCACTGTGCCGCTACTCACCCCCCAACCCACCACCTGGCCCATAGCAACATCAAACGTTGCCTTTGCTGTGCTGCAAACATTTTAATTTTTAATACAACACTCGCAACTCCCAACTCCCTCTCTCTCTCTTAACTCAATACACACTTCAAATTCTAAACACACTTTAAATGGTTGCGCTCCCTTTGCAATTCAATTTCAAATATTTAATTCCAACATAGACACAAAACAGCTGCAAGTCCAATTAGAATTACTTCTCTATGCACTATGTGGCAGGAGTGCCAAATTGTTAGAGGCAGGCGCGTATACAGGGGGGGGTTTCGGGGGTTCAAACCCCCCCCGAAATAGTCGGAAGCTCAACATCCACTCTAAAATATAAGTCACTCCAGAGGATATTTTGAACGAAATGGCGAAAACAAGTCGGAAAATAGACATTCTTTTATAGAAAAAAAAATTTGAAATAAAGGTCATCCATTATATTATTAAGTACGAATATGTGTATTTAATATTTGCTGAAAACCCCCCCCGAAAAAATTTTCTGGCTACGCGCCTGGTTAGAGGCATTAAAACTCTATATTAAGGCCAATTCAAACTCGAAGAGAACTTTAATGCGTAGCGTAAAGGCAGAGTTTAACTGTGAGACAAGTCTATCGGAGGTGTCATTCTCTAGAGATTAAGCAAAAGAAAATCTACCTGAGAAAAACTTCCTAATGCATTTAAAATTTAATGTCTCTACAGGAATCAATCGACTCAGTTGGAGCTCCGTCATGTTACATAAATATACTTTATGAATATATATCAATTTATACAAAAATATTAAATTGCGAATTTATTTCTATTGATCTATGCTTAAATTATTAGCAAAAGCCACTTTTCTTTAACTTATATTTACTTATCACTCAAAAGAATTTCCCGTGTGTATATGTTTACATTTAAGTAGATAACAACTAGGGTCTCCTGTACTCCCAACTGAATACTCTAAGACATAAATCATTTGCTTACTGCAATATTATTAAAAATAAAATTTCCCCTTTAAATAAATAGAGACTTTGTTCTCTGATTATAACTCAACACACTCGACTGAAGTGTCGTTGGCATCAGAGCTCTGGCATCTGATCATATCGTTCTAAAAACTAGAGCTGTTCTTTATTTTTTTTTTTTCGTCAATCTGTTCGTTTTTTGTTCGCTCTGTTATTCAATTAAAAAGGGCTGCCTTTAATTTGAATTCGAATGGTGAATCCAGTTTTTTAATCAATGGCTAGGCACGACGAGTGTGCATTGAAACATTCAAGTGCGAAAAACTCGCTTTGAACAATTTTCTAACAAAGCTGGCAAAACAAAAAGGGGAACAAAAAAAAAAAAAAAATAAAAAATAAAACCAAAAAAAAAATATATATATGGCAAAAATAAATTGAAAAACTATGAATTTAAAATGAAAGAGAGTGTCCAGTCGAGTGTGTGAATGTTTTGACGGCTTTGATCGACTCCGCCTTTCAATTTGCAGACATAACAAAAACACAACAAAAACAAGTAAGAAAGCTCTAGTCGAGACTGCCCGACTAGGAAATCCCCTGAACCCTTCGGAGAACTGATATTTCAATAATTCTCCGCGTTTTTTTGCTTACAAAAGAAACACACACACACATACATAGGCACATATAGGCACGCACGCATAAACACGCATGGGCCGCAGTGTGGGCTTCTCATGGAAACTTAATTGTTTAATAACTTTTTTTGTGGACGTACGTTCTTCATGAAACTTTTAGATTGTGATTATATCATTACTATGCGTGTATATGCCGAAGCTCAAGTCTCTAGTATTTGAAATACGCCTTTTACAAAAGTGAGGGTGAGGGGGTGGATATAGGGGCGGGGGGTGAATTATAACAAAAACCGAAATTCTATAAAGTGCATATAAGTCTACATTTAAAATTTGGAGACTCTAGCTCAAAAGATGTAGGAGATATAATTTTATAACTGGCTTTCGATAAGGTTTTTCATTGATAAAAAAATAATCGGACGAGTTATCGATCTTCTGTGATAAACTTGATATGCGCGCGCTATATACGGACATTTTAAAAAAAAGTTGAGGTCTCTAGCTATTGTAGATTCGGAAATCGACGCGTTCATACATACGGACAGACGGACAGACGGACAGACGGACAGACGGACGGACGGACAGACGGACAGACGGACAGACGGACAGACGGACATGGCTAAATCGATTCAGTTTGTCGCCCTGATCAAGAATATATATACTTTGTGGGGTCTGCCACGCCTCCTTCTCCCTGTTACATACTTTTAACAAAACCA